>VXBB01024706.1:3921-15036 GCA_013399915.1 Illadopsis cleaveri | reverse complement strand
AAATAAATAAATTTATTATTTATCCCTTAATGTAGGGATGGACTAAGTGGAAACTAGGCACTTAGTTTTAACAATTTAAACAATTACACTTCATCAGAAGCATTCCTTGGCATCAGGAACCAATTTTGAAAAATGTTCACTGCCTCTGCAGCCAAGTGCTTTCCCCTTCCAAACAGAGTGGCTGCACTCAACCAGACTACTCAGAGTGAGCCCTGGAATTCCCTACATGCCAAACTCTAATGGGAATTATTCCTGAAAATTTTCAGTTTAAAAAGGTTGACTCGATCCCAGGGAGGATCCTGACAATGTCAGGGAGGAGTGTCACCAGGTGTGTTTGAGTTTACCACGATGGATTTGGGATCACAGTCAGCAGACAGTGACTGTAAAGCTGGTCTGAGACAGATCTCCTGGGTGGTCCTGTCTGCCTTTTCTATCAAGGCTGAGAACTCCCAGAGGTGGGCAGGATGAAACATCTCTTCATCTATTCTGTAAACATCTATTCAGTGATTGTTCTTGGTCTCTGATCTCAGCTGATTCTCTTTGTCTGTGGCTGAATAGAGTCATTCACACAAAACTACATAAAACACTCAGTACAGTGAAGGTTTCACAATACACTGAACTCTGAATATTCAGTGTATTTTCCATTTGTGTGATAGTTACATCCAGACACATCTTTTTTATTTTAATTTTATTTTCATCTTAAGACATTTGCTAAATTTTCACTTAAATGCAAGTATTTTCAGATGACATAATATGGGTTGTTTGGGTTTTTTTTTTAATATATAGAAACAATTTTAAGGTTTAAACATGGGTTTTCATTTATATACACACATTATTCTTTTGTCTACTGTCAGTTCTTAGGGGACTGACATATTTAAATTCAGCATGCCATGCCCTGGCTTCTTAATCCTACCATAAAGGCTTTTTTTACATAAAAATGAGGAGTTAAATTCTGCTGTCAGATCTTCTGCTGATGGAAGCTTGTTGACATCAGTGGGATGGCACCAGAAGGGCCTGGCACTACTTTTGTTCCCTGAATTCCACAGCCCCTAGGAGCATGCAGCTCTTTTCAGGACGAGGATGGTTTTCTCTGTCATATTCAATACTTCAGATGGTTTGAAGTTAACTGAACAGCATGTAGGGAATTTACTGTAGATGCTTAGACTACTGGAAAGAACTCTCTGGCACAAAAGTTTCTTTTGCTGTACATTTTATTAGCAGTCTGTAGGTTGGAGGACAATTTTTGTTGGTGTTTGTCAGCTTCTCATGGACCCAAAAGTGTATTTCTTTATTGGTTCACAGGGTTAATGACTTTTTGTTGCCTTTGTATTTCTATTTCATGACAATGAAAACTTCCAGTTGGGACAAAAAACTGGACAAAGAACTAAACAATTCCCAGTACTTTGGCACTGGAAAATGCCTAGGGAGTATTTTCCCCATTTTTATAATAGCAGTACAAATAAAATTACTCCTAGTGAGTTTGTATATATATCTGCAAAGGATTGTGTGGACCGGTGCAGTCTTTCCTCATCTATTTTCCTTCAGCATGTGTCCTGCTTGAGTTCATTTATGTCAACATCCAATAATTTTGTACAAGCACTGTAACATTCCTGCCTTTCTAGACTACTTAGGTAACTCTGTGACCTGATAAACAGAGATCCACCAGAAATTTAGAAATTGGAGTGCTGTGTTGGTATAGAGCAGTAGGGAAAGCTTTGAGAATTGGAAATAATACTTAACATTTATCTTCTTCCAACTACTTCTTTAATTCCAAGGCCTGCAATCCAATTTCCAATCTGACAAAGGACACGCTGGGGGTTTTAGCACAGAGACTGGGGACCAGTTGCTCAGTCAGACTTTTATTACTCGGCTTGTGACAGCCTGGAAGAGCCCCATTTGCCAACCAGGCTCCTGCTGTGCTGGGAAACTTTTCCCCATATAACAAACTAAATAACACACTGAAGCTGCTGGGTAAACTGGGATGAGTGAGCTACTAACCCAATTGCATGTGGAATTGCTGTTCCCAGAATAAACAGGAGATATTCCACCTATCAAGGCTGCACATTTTAAGAGACTGCAATTCCTACTTTAAGAAGGTTCCTTTATGACTGAACCCTAAGAATTTGCTTGCCTGAGCTTCAAGCTGATAATGAAAATGCCATTCAAAATCTGACAGNAATAAAATGCCGGGTCCGAGGCCCTTTTGGGGTCTTCGGATCCTCGGACCAAGAATAAAGAAGAGTTCTTGGAGACCATTCCCGCCTCCTGCTTAATTCCTGCGCCGCTTGGAATCACTGCACCCTTCGGAGCTGCCTTCGCTGCCTGGCCTGGCCATCGCAGCAAGGCTTCACAAAAGAGCCTGAATATCACCGCCTTGAGAGGCCTGTGCCGCCTGCGCTGGGGCCACCCCTTGGGAGGCTCTCACCAGGGAAGGTCGCGGCCCTCGAAGAGAGGAGCTAACCGGAGGCAAACGGGGGTCGCGGCAGAGGATGGCTTTGCAACATAGACTGCTGTAAATTGGAGTGTTTTGGGAAAGTATCTCTGCACAATTGCTCTGAACTTACAGAGAACTTTTTACAAGTTCTTACACCTGCCTTCAGGTATCTGCCACTGGCCATTTTATGAAATTGCATTAAATGGACCAATGCCATATCACAGAATCACAGAAACATTTTGATTGGGAAAGGACTCCAAGATCATCAATTCCAACCTTTGACCAAACCCTGTCAGCCAAACCATGGCACTGAATGCCACCTCCAGTCATTTCTTAAACACCTCCAGGAGTTGGCGGCTCCATCACCTCTCTGGGCAGCCCATTCTAATGCTTAGCAACCCTCTCCATGAAGAAATTCTTCCTGATGTCCAACCTGAACATCCCCTGATAGAAGAATATAGAAGGTGTCAGTCTCATCTGAAAATGGGTTCTGAACTGGACCCACTGAACTACTCTCCAAGGCCTGAGAGCAGCACTTATCCCTTTATGCAGCACCAATATTTGATCAAACAAGCTCCCAAGAGGAATGTGAAGGTCCTTGCATGATGTGCATCCACCTGTTTCTTATAAGTGATGATGTGATCTGTGCAAGGTTCAGGACTATATCAGTTCTGGGCACTTCAGTTATGCTAAATTAAACCGTCACCTATGTAGAAATTAAACAATCAGAATAAGCTTGTGTGCACTGTGCACAACTCCTGCAACTTCTCTAATTTTTAAATCTTAAATCTACAGAACAGAGGTTTTTTTCCCTTTCATTTCAAAGAAACTGCCACCATATCTATTACTGTTATGGATGACTTCTCTTTAAAAACAAATTGAATCCCAGAGTTCAAGCTGGAAGATTGTATTTTGGCTGAATGGGAAAGTCTTGTTCTTTAGAGGCAGAACATTAAGACAGCAATGGCTTGGGGATGTATCTGTAAAAGACATATTGATTTTTAATAAATATAATGTACCAGTCACTTTGTAATAGCAAAGAGACATGGAGCACAGTGCAGGCCTTCTGTTCTTTCTAAATGCATTCATATATATGTACTGACATATATGTGTTTATAAACCAATAAGAGTACATTGCACAAAGCAAAAAGGGCATGTGAGAAATATATACACACATAGACACATATAATAAAAAATGTACTTATATATGAAAGGTCTTCTTGCCATTTCTTTTCTCTCCCTGTGTTTTAGAACTACTTTCAAACATCATGTTCTTTTCTTTCTGGGAGGGAGATGGTTTCAGGAGTGTTTAGATATCAGATATTTCAGAAGGTATTACAGCAAAAGGAGAGTAAGGAAAGTGTTGCAAAAAATCTCGATAACTCCTTTATAAGGTTTTCTATGCCATGACTTTAACTTACACAACTGAGGGTCACAAACAATCTGCCTGTAAATCCATCACTCCCTGAACACCAAAATCCAGTTTATATATTTATTTAATTAGCAAGTCCATGTCCATGAATCCATAAAAATGGGGTTCAGGGATCAAAATAAATTTTTATGGACTTTCCAGAGCACAGACTAGGGAAGTTTAGGAGGAATTTAAATCATAAAATATCTTACATCACTTAGAATAACAATTTAACTAATAATGATATTTTAATGCAGCTTCTGGTCCTACTGAGTGGACAGAAAGTGATTATATTAGCCTTGAAAATCAAAAGGATTTGATGCAGGGAAAGATATTGCTGGCTTGGGCTTGTTTTCAGCTTTAGAAGTTATTGCTTGAAGAAAGAAAACGGAGAGAGGAGAGTGAGTTGCACAGCACTGGAGGAGCCACTAGACAGCAGAGAGGGATCAACAACTCAAAACTTCTGCTTCTGCAAATGTCTTGGGTTGAGTGAAATTAATCTTTCCAGATCCCAGAAGATAAAGTGTCCTGATGTCTTTTAGTGGCTGGATACCACATCTTATGGATATTTTCCATGAGCAAGCCAGAGTTAGCTAAGAGCTTTTATTTGGTTCTGTGGTCTGAATGTCTTTTAGGAATAAAAATAACAAACTCTAGGAAGAAATGTGTCATGTTCAGCTACCATCTCACGTGGTGGCCACTGCCCTCATGACCTAATGAAAGTGAAAAGGAGAAGGGAGGAAAGAGAGAGAGCTTTTCTCTGAGTTTACTTCAGCATATAATAACCCAAAGGAAGATACTTTGATTACTTCACACAGCAAGCAATCACTATGTCCCAAATGATGTCACCTTGATTCAGCATAGCTGATAATGACAATATGTCTGTAATAAATAAGGTAAAGGTGGCAAATTATTCTCTAAGAGATTGATATTCAGTTTGCAAACTGCATCCTAAATGGAAAAGACTGTGTCATTGAAGATTAAGTGCCTTTTTGTTTGGTATCATAACAGATGTTTCTAAAACCTATTAAAAAGAATCATGGTGCTGTTTTTGTCTAATAACAAGAAAAAAAGGAAGAAAAAACCTGTACCTTATCACTACAATTTATCCTTAGAAACTTTCATTAAAGTACCTTAAATCCACTTTCATTTTCTCCCAACTATTCATAATTTTTTTTTTTTTTTTAAATCTTCCATCCACAGATTATTTGGATTATTAAAGTCACTGGTGAGAGGTTTCCTTGACTGTTCTTCCAATGTGAAAATACTTTTGCCTGTGGGTTCCTGTGTTAAAGGAGCTATTTTCCCAGAGCACCTCCTCTGAGATATGTCCCTGTTCTCACTGCTGAGCTGTAGAAAAGCCACAAAAAAGAGCAATGCTAATGGTTTTGCATGTGAGGGGAAATGTTAAAAATGTCAAGGAAGCTTGAAGCCAGTAATTTTCAGTCATTTGTTCATTTATGAGTGTGCACTAAGTACCCAGATCTGCGAAGATATTGAGTACTTACACATTGAATGTCTTGGCTTATCATTTTGACATTGCTGAGATCCTGTCAGGTCCATGACAACCAGAATTCTCACTGGTCTTCAGCCAAAACCCTTCATGCTGATGATGGCACCCTGGTCTCACAGCTGTGACTCTGGCCCTACTGCAAACTGAAGATGTGGAGCCTCTGTCTTGAATTCCTTGGGCAAAATAATCTGAATTCAGCTCTGTTTTATGTAGCACCCTGCACTGCACAGCCCATGGGCTGGAGGAAGCTTCTGTGCAGATTTCTTACCGAATCAAGTGAGGAGTAGGGCTGCACAAGGATTTGTGCCTCACATGCACATTAAGTTACTTGGTCATGTGGTTCTCCTGTCCCTCACAGTTGTGCTTACCAGACTTTTTGTGAGTACAATTCTTTATGCTTATTTGTCTCAATGAAAACATGGATTTGCCAACCCCTTAATCAATATTTATTATTATTACTAATTTATAATGGGTTTTGTCATCCTCAAAGTCCTGCTAAATCTTCTTGAGGTTTAGGGTATTTTATTTGGCAAATAAGCAATGTATAAATGTTGGCTAAGGGTCCTAGAGCTGTGATGTGGAAGAATGATTCGCTGAAAAACAAGTTTCTGGTTTGATGGCTCTAAAAGCCTTTGAGGTTGTAGCTCTCAGAAGAAAAGCTTGAATTGCTTGATGTCAAAACACAGGTAAGTGGTTTGGGAAATTCAGACGAATAAAAAGCATTGAAATCTCACATTCTGCTTTTTGTAAATTATTAGAGAAAATTTCTTAGATGCAGGCATCAGTTGGAACAGGAATTTGGCTACTGAACATTCAATTTTTCACATTATCCTTCCAGAACATTAGTATTTAAAAAAAAAAAAGAAAGAAAAGGAAATAAGTGATGGTGCTCTAATACACAGAAGTAGGCTATATGAAAAAGACTTAATCCTTCAAATTGCTGAACATTCTGGCTAAATTCCACTTAAATTTCCATTAAATCCTTGAATTCTGAATTAAAAGATTTAGTGCATATGAGCCAAAGTATGTAGGACACTTTGGGCATAAAAAGGATCAAATAACAAGAAATAGCAAGAAAATACAAATCCTGAAACAGAAAATCATGCTTTGACTGTATTCTTTTGAACTCCATTCACAAATAACTTAAGACTCATTTAAAGCCTCATTAAAGCTTAGTCCAACTCTCAGAGCTTTCCACAGCTTTTCTGAATCCTGTCCCACAGCCTGCAGATCTAGCAGGAGCAAGGATGTAATGCATTTTCCATCTGGAAAAAAAGGAACTACCTCACTTTGGCTAAAGATTTTCTTTAGAACACCACTCATTTAGAAATCTGTTTTTGAGACCAAAACAGGGTACGTCTGTGTGCTTATTTATTAAGATTTTGAAGGATTAAATGAAAAAAACCCAAACATATTTGTACTCCACTTGGGAAAAGAGGGAAGAAAAAAAGGAAAAGCATTTCTTTTTTATGCTACTCATTAGAGGAATTTCAAGCTTTTCACCCAAACCCTAAATGAAGACTCTGCCAGACTTTAGAACTTTGAAATCCCAGATGAGAAAATGACAAAACCTCCACAATTTGGGGCTGTGGAACTCCTTTCTAAATCCACTTCCTGCCAGCTGTCTGTCACCTGAAAGTGTCACACTCTGCCTGCTGCTCAGATTGATGCCAAATGATCTGCAATTACAGCCTGTTTAACCTGGAATCTGCTAACACCTCTCTGAGCTTTGCAGAAGGCAACTTTCAGGTCTAGCAAATCCCTTACATTCCAGGAAGATTTTCACACCAGAGGAGGATCACTGGACTGCAGATTTACAAAATTCATTCCCAATTAGCCAGGGCACTGACACTGAGCCAGATATTCCCTTCTCTGAGCTACACTGGAGTAGGAAAATGTGGGAAAGGGCATCCCATTGCTTTGTCCTAAGAGACCAGCAGGGGCATCTCCTCTCCTTTGATGACATGGACTTGTCAGTTGTGTGTTTAAAATTCTCATCCAAAGCAGAGGACAAAGTCTGGATGCATTGTGAGTCTTCATAAACATGCAGAGGGAAAAGCTGCAGAAACAAGCCAGGAGGAAAATGTAGAGGAAGGCAAAGACTTGCTGCCTAAGACTGAGTGAACTAAAGAAGGACATACCCCGTGGAATACATCGACGCTTTGCTATTCCAGAAGAAATTGTCACAGAATTGTTTTCTTTTCTGACATTTTCCCCTTTGTAAAATAGTTATATGGATTTGTCACAGTGCAAAGATAGAAATTCATCGTGAGGAACTGACATTAAAGATGAAGCTCAGACTACCGCAGTGTCAGGGACTTCCAGGAATAGCAGATCTGCAGACCTGTGGGTGCTCACATTTTGCAAAGTTTCCTCAGAAGGCTCAGTCTTTTCATCCTGCAGTGGAATTTATCTAATTATCCTTCCTAAATTATTGTTTGCTTTTCTTCGGTTTTACCCTGTTCTCATTGGTGTTCAAAGGAAAGAGTAATAGTAAAAAAACCCCCAAAAAAGCGACAACAACAACAACAACAAAAAAAACCCAGCCACGATTTGCCAGGTTTAATTCTAAATCTACCTAGGATAAATATGTGGATTTCAAGAAAAACTGAAACATGACCTTTCATCTTGCTGGGGGTTTTCTTAAGGATTAAGGCAATAAAAGTCATCAAAGTGTTATGAGGTAGACCTTCACGTCTATTTGCCCAGGGGAGAGTAGAATACACAGAATACACATGGCATTGCCCTGATATCTGGGATGAATTCTTCACAGGGAAATATTAAAGGATGAAAAACAAATGTTATTTTAACTGTCAGATTGATCTTCTCAATAGCTGTAATTAATCACTGTTACTGCTATGAAGTGACTGAGAGCTCTCTCTCAAGGAGGTTATATGGTAATGCAACAAAGTTATTCTCTCTCATGTTCCTTTCAGAAATCATCAGCAAACATAAATGTGTATGAGCTGTCATCCAGATGAGCTTTTCAGGACTTAATAACCCATTTAAAACTATCAGTGCTGGCAAAGCAAAATCATAAAAGACCTTTGAACCTTGCAAGGACATTTTCTCTTTGAGCAATTTAGCCTTTGCCTATGGATGGCTCAGAGCCATATGCACAGAATAACATTTCACCACAGGATGTCATCTTAGATACAAGGAGAATGAAAGAATTCATCTCTTATCTCGAGTCTGTACTGTTTGTTTTGATTGCTGCAAGAGATGTAACATGATACTATAAAAAACTGTAGGCAGAGGGCAGTATGACACATCAACAAAGGAGATTTTCATGAGTGGATTGCTGGTAGAAAACCACTGGCATGACAAAGTTTTTAGCTCTTGGGTGTGGCAAAGCAATTCTTATAGTCTTAAAATACTGGAGTTTTTTAAACTTTTACCTGGCCTGAAGTTCAGTTCAGAAACTTTTTACTGTATCTTGCAATATGAACAATTACTAGAATTACTAGACCTGGTCATTTCTGGGATTTAAGTAATAAGGCTCAGATTCGACACATTAGGTTATTGCCCAGCACAAATTAAGGTTGTTACCCAAAATACTCATCTATCGACCTAAATGCATTTGCATCTTGCTCATGCTGACTATCAGAACAACACCAAGAAATCTTTAGGAGTAGAGATGAAGGCAATCTTCATGCTGCTTCATGTTAGGAAAACAAAGGGATTATAGGGATTCAAGAAATACTGGAGTTAGTTTTGCTCTTCCCTTTTTGTCTCTGGAGGGTAACTGAGCACTGGCTGACTGAAATTACAAATTACAACTGTATTTCTTTAGGCATTGTCACATGTACATTTCTGAGTCCTTATTTGTATGGAAACACGCAGCCTTGAAGTTGTAAAGTTGATCTTTTCCCACCCCTAGAACTATTAAATTTGTCAAATATACTTTTTACTTTGATTTATCTCCCACTTGTAGGAAATTAACTGCTGGGAAAAGGAGAAGGTGTCACATTAAATAACAGACTGGACATAGCACCAAAAGATTCCCTTCTGAACCCTGTAAGTGCAGCACGGCCATTGCTGATTGCTGTAATCATAAGGGAAGAGTTTTCCAAGTTATCAGCCGCTCCTGGAGATTACAATCTCTCCATGTTTCTGAAGTCTTGTTTAAAGGTTAGACTAAGGGGAATATTACTTTTTCCTTAGAGAAAATATGTACTAATCTGTGAACAACAGTGCATTATCTTTTAATAATTCAGTGCTTGCTTTCAAAAGTAACAGCAGCCTCAGAATTTTTCAGATCCTATTTTTTCCTTTGCATGTTCTTCCCATCTAACTATACATGCATAAAAATTACAGGTTGCCTCTTGCTGACAGTGCAATGCTACCTTTTCATTTTAAAAGACAAAGGTCAGATCTACATGTTTGTTATGCCCAGGCAGAACTTCCCTGCTGTATTCTGCTTTCTAAATTCCTGCTGTCAAGAGAGGAGGACAGGTTTCACTTTTTTTGTGTTTGCGTGTGCTGAATATCACTACTTTATATATATCTAGCATGACTCTTGTGAAAGGAGACAAGGTATAGAGAACTGTTTTTCTCCATAGATCTGACAAGGCCAGCATTTCATAGGTTTACAAGCACAAAAGTTTTTCTAAAAAAAAAGCAACCTATGAAAAAATATATATAATAGAAAGAGTGAAGGAAACAATATTGCAAAGCTGAAAGTACATCAAAATTGTAGTAAAAAATGCTTTTGACAGACTACAAAAAGTGCTGTTGGCAGGTTGCAGAGTGATTTGTGTCATAAAAAGTAAAATTGATCAATGGCAGGTAGAGGATCTGTAGGTGGTAGCATGAAATAGTTTTTTTTCAAACAAAATTAGTCTCACACTATCAGAATATAAAGCCCTGTACTGGCCAGCCAAGTTAACACCTATATCCTCCTCTTCCCATTTGAACCCTGGGATTAAATGTGCTTCATGATATGAAATGCAGGAGTGTCACTGTAGGACACAAAAGAAAGACTCCAAATATTTCAGAAGGCAAAGAGCATAGAAAAAGAAGGCCTTATTTTCTAATTCTTACTACCTTTTATAATGTGTTCCAATACAGACTTTACATGATTGGTGAATAGGAATGACACCTCTCTACTCCCATTGGTTAAACCAGAGTAACAGCAAAACACCACCTGGAGAAAGATTGTTTTGAGAAAGGATAGTTGTTTGCCAAGATTGTTTTGAGAAAAAGCTTTCTTGAGAATTTTTTTCCTTGGGAAAAAGTTAGCAGCTGCTAGCAGGCTAAAAATCTTTCAGACTCAGAAATATCAGGCTGACACAGGAGAGCCTGCACAAGCTTGTTACCCAGGTTGGAACTGGATCTGCTTCCAGTCTCTCTCCATCTTCTTCCATCTACTTCCATCCTGCAGTTGCAGAATGAGAGTCTCCATGAATTTCATAAAAGACAATTCAGATTGTGGCTGTGTGATTGGTGCCTGGAGAAGCAGGAATGATCAGGACTTTTGGACGAAGAGGATGGGGACAATCACGTTCCTGCTTCAGCACCTACAACACTCAGCCTGTTTCTTGGGAAAGCAGGAAGAGCTGGAATCACCAGGAGTCCAATTTCAGGCATTTTGAGCAGCCTGTAGGGCTAATGAGGGACCTGTGGAGAGCAAGCAGCACTTCTCTAGAGGATAGAAATTATGGTTTACACTACTCCTGCCCTTCATAATTTGTATGAAGTCTTTGTTTAGTGTTAAGTAATGAGGGTTCGCAATACTTATTAGGATTTTTTTTTTTT
>VXBB01024700.1:4174-28651 GCA_013399915.1 Illadopsis cleaveri | reverse complement strand
AAAAAAAAAAAAAAAAAAAAAAGCCAGAGGCAAACTTTACGTAACATCACATACCATAACTTAAATCACATATCATAAAATAACATCTCATAACGTAAATCACATAGCATTAACATAAACTCAGGTCTTGCGATAATTTATTTCACTGTAGGGAACAAGGACACGATTTAGAGAAGCAGTGACCTGCTGTGGTGTTTGATCTCTTTGAATGTGGAAAGTTCTCTCCTGAATTGTGGTGTCCTGTTCGTTCCTCCTGCACAGGAGCCGCAGGGTGACTCAGTCACTTCTCGCTGAAACCAAATACCATTGTCACCTACAGAAGTGAAACACAACCTTTGGGAAAAAAAGCAGCTTTATTCTGCATTCTGGAGAGAGAGAAAATGGTCTTGGGAGCCGTGTATTGTGGTGGTGTTACTCATTTTACTGTTAACTCAGTGTTCTTACACATTTTAGTGTTTTTACTCATTTTAAGCCTGTTACTCATTTTGGTGCCCGGTCTCTCAGGCTGTACTCATTTCTAGCTCGTGTTTCGAGGCAGATCCATCGAGCATGAAACGCATTCCAAGGATTTTGCTTAGAAGATGAAATTTGACGGGAAAGGTTTGAGGAACTGTTTAAAGCTTTAACTACTGGAACCGTCCCGGGCCGGGGCCGCTCCCCGGGCTCTGAGGAGCACCTCGGGCCCCTCCTGGCACTGCCACCGAGCCCGGGCAGGGCTCCGGGGGTGCTGCCAGCCCTGAGGGGAGCGGCTGTCCCTTCTTTCTTGTCCCTTGTCCCTTGTTTCTTGTCCCTTGCCCCTCTTCGCTTGTCCCTTTTCCCTTGTCCCTTGTTTTTGGTCCCTTTTCCCTTGCCCCCACAGTCGCGGCCCCTCACGGCCATTGCCGGCCCCGGGCCCGCCCGCCTGAAGGGGAAGCCGCAGGCCCGGGGATCCCTCCTGGACGCCTCGGTGCCCTCAGGCTCTGGAGGGATGAGAAAGGAATAAATCTCCTCTGGAGGGATGAGAAAGGAATAAATCTCCTCGGATATCGAATTGAGGCTGGCCCCGCCATTCCCCCGCCGCCTCCAGCCCCTCTGAGGAGCTGCCCCCGCCCCGTGAAGGCAGTGCCCGTGCAGAGGAACCAGCCGCAGGTTTTACACGTTTTTATTTAAACATTGTTCCCAGCGTGGCCGCTCGGCAAACACCGCGTGCTTTTCGTGAGGCAGCCCTGGCGAGCAACTCGCAAAAAGCAGATAAGAATAGAAATAAAAGCAAAAAGATGGAGGTGAGCGGTGCTGTGTGGAGGAGGACCCCCCCCATCCCATGTCCTCCTCAGGATGGAAGGCTCAGAGACCCACGGCACTTTAGGGAGGTTTAGGGGAACAGAAACAACTTTTTCCTGTGGGGAAACTGCAGTTTCTCTAGGGGCTTGAAGCCCAACAAAATTGGGTAAGCACTGGGACATATTTATGTAGAACTTCTTGAGAGCAAGCTTCTGAAATACACCAGCTTTTACTGAGATATATATACACTACATGTATCAGTTTATATATATAAATATGTGCATATATATAAATAAAGAAGTGTGTTTATGTACAGAGATCTCAATCTGGTACTTCCCACCCACTCCCCAAGATGCTCATGATACTGTGAACCCACTTGCATTTTCTCCAAAAACACCTTAAAGGTCTTTTTAAACCTCTTCTTTCTCTCAGCTAAACTCTGTGCAAAGCTTGTTTTAAATCCTAGACTCTGTATTTTTCCTAATGTGCTCTGTTGTTAGAATGAAGCTTCAGAAAACCCTCAGTTGTCTGACAAAACAGATTCCGCTCCTTCTGAGGACTCGCAGTCCCTTTCCAAGGCTGAACCACTGGAAAAGGTTTTAAATGGTGATGTATTAAATGTACTGGAAGTAAGTATGGAATGACCTAATTTCATGTTGAGATTCATCCAAATGTTTAAACAATTTTTTTTTCTCTCTTAACAGAGATGAGCAAAGAAGTTAATAACTTGTTGTCAAAATATGCTGACATTATAAGGCAAGTTAACTTCGTGTTATTTGCACAGCAACTTTAAAATTCTCTAGATAAGATGGATGGGTGGCTGCCGTTTAGGGAAATTAACACTGAAAACTGTCAAACACAGATCTTGAAAGAAAAATGCTGGTTTTTATTACAACAGAGGATTAATTTGGTCAAAAACTGGGTATTGATAGACAACACATTTTTAAGAAAATCATAAAAGTAGTGAGAAAGTTAATGGAATTAGCATTGATTTTAACTACAGATTTCTTCACTTAAGTTCAAGAGCAGCTTTGGATTCTTCTTATGTCCGGGAACTTGATGGGATCTTAAGAGAAGCCAGGGCCATAGACAACCACTTAAAGCAGAAAAGGGAGAAGCTGAAACAGAGATTCGCTGTCATTGCCAACAGTCTGCAAAGCTAAATGGAGTTTGTTATAGAAACGCAGAGCCAAAGTTGTGTCTGTGTATGAAAACAAACTTGGACGAGTGTTGTGATGTCTGTTTCTTGTATAAATATTTCTGTCAGTTCAGGAAACTTCCAACAAGTTAAGCAGCTATTTAGTGTTTAAACACATAGTGTAGTGGTGGTTAGTAAAAATAATTTTGAATATCTGTTTTAAATCCTGTGAGTCAAGGGATTAAGACATTAAGCTATGTTAACCTATTAAACATAGCAAAAAAAAAAAAAAGTTCTGTGAAGCACAGAAACTTATGGTGTGAGGGGAAAATGACCTCAGATTATTTCATGTTAACCATTTTCTGGTTATGCTTTTTTAATTCCTTTCTACTTAAAAAATGTTTTTGTGCTAAAATATTAGTAGAATATACTTGCAATGTTATTTCCATTTTGTCTCAGAATGTAAACAGATCATCTTAGAAATAAGAGAGTTTTATAAAGAACTATGAGAAAGTATAAAGTCTTAATTTCAAATGCATTTTAATACTGGTACATGTGTTACATTTCAAGTCCAGTTTTTAAAACATAGAGCTTTGCTGTTGATGTCAATAAATAAATAGATGATGTTAACATGATCTAGAATTACAGTGTTATTTTGTTATTTGGCTACAGGAGTGTTGTTTGCTGATATTCAGTTTTTCTGAGAACACTGAGCCCTTTTTCTTTCTTGTCATTCGACTCTGTTAAACAAAACAACAAAAAAAGATGAAACATGGAACGTACAAAGGACCACTTGTACAAAGTGTGGGGCTTATGTAATAAAGAGAAGTGCTGGAACAAGATATATTTCCATCTTTACCCCAGTGGTGTGCAGTGATTTCCTCTTGAAATCCTCTCAGACCTAATCCACCCTCCTTTCCCCCTTTCCTGAGCTCCAAGCCGAGCCTGCTACGTGTCACAGCGACACGGTTTAAAGCAAAGAATGAGAGGAACTGGACATGCAGGGTGAGATTTAGATCCCTAAAGATGCAGATATGTCCTTAGCAGGATTTTCATAGTGCCTAAGCATGGTGTAAGCGCCTTACACGCTTAGGAATTTTGGAAAATCCCATAAGGTGCCTATCTGCATCTTTAGCATCTAAAGGCTTTCCAAAGTCTCACCACTGCTCTGCCATCGTATTTAGCAGCCTCCTGGGTTTTTTTCCCTGATATTCTCACTCTTCTCTGTTCATACAGAGAAATGTGGGTGAAAAAAGAGAAGATTTAAGAAGCGACAGTTTCTAAAATATTGTGCTGAGTGTTTCTAAAATCTGTAGTGGTTGCTCATCTGTGGTGATGACACGACCCAGAGTTTCAAGTGACATCTGCCAAAGGCCTGAACTCAGACATTTATTTGTGAGTAATAAAGAGAAGTCACACAAAGTTTAAGCACTGAGGAACATCAGCCTGTTGCTGCATTTTAGCTCTTTGTGCTTGGGGAAATCGTGCAGCCTTTTTAGATCATCTGGATTTGGATTATCTCCATTCAGTCCATGTGGCCAATATATCCAACTATTAGTAAGTGTCAGAACTTAGGTTTTGAGATACAATAATTACATAAGGGGTTTTTTTTTCCCTTAGGGGATCAAGTGTTCCTGTCACAGCAATTTGCTCTATTTAAAAACTTCCTAAAACCCAACAAAAATGAGTAAAATTCCACTTTTTAAAACAATGAAGGACTGCTTAGTGCAGTTCAATCCAAGATATATTTTCAGAATGATTGCTCTTGGTTTTTCACAATGATTTCTTGTACAGTTGGTCGTCATTCCAATTAGTAGATTTTATAGAGTAGGATCTCTGGGATAATAAGAGGAATTTAGAATTTGAGGAGATATTGAAAGTAAAGTCAGTGAGCATGACCACAGTAACCTAGGTGAGTTTATGAACAGTGTGGTTATAATTATTAAAATTTTTAAATTACTGACAGCAACAAAGCTTCTGGTTTTGCTGCACAAATATAGGAGAGGATATGTATATATATACATAAATAAACTAAGAAAAATAAATTAAATATGTATTTTATAGAGTTTAGGCTTGAAATGGTGAGTTCAGAAAGTTTAAAACACCCATTGAAAATAAGTCAGCCTCTCCTCTTGTGAAGTTAAATATTTCAGCAATGGAAATATATTAATCATACCTTTATCTCTCCCTGGTTAATGGGAGCATTCCATAATTATTATTATTAATGAATGAAATCATACAGAGCACTTTTCTGCTGGCTGCTCTTTAGTGTTCCACTCAGCATCTTAGTATATGGACACACTCATTATACACTGTTTTCCTTCTAAATCATTAAAAATAAAAAATTTTTCACTTTCCTATTTGACTACAACTCATCCATCCCATGAATGATGCTGCTATTATGGATTTTGGTGTTTATTGGGAGAAACAAAAGCAGTTTTCTCTTCTGATCTGACCCTTAAGGCTCCTTCATGCTCTCTCTGAGGGGTGAGCTCCTCATGAAACCCACCTGGCACCCATCCCATCCCTATCCGCTTTCCAGTTTTACTGCAGGAGGTTTGGACAGAAAATTAATTGGCTTTAAAGCTGCTAAATCTGATCAGCAAAGCTCTGCTGGTAACCACGTTTTCTTTTAAGCTTCTCCCCTCCTTGTTTAAGCCCCAGCCTATAAATTAACAGGAAGGTCTAAGATGACAGATCAGTAACAGAATATAAATGGATTTTTCTTAAAATCTGGAAGCATCTTAGACGAAGTTCCGACCCTCTTGGAGTCAAGGGGATCTTGACACTGAGCCTTTGCATTTCTGGGCTTGCTGTGAATTTCTTCACAGGCTGGAAAGTGTAAGTGATGAAAAACTCAGTTCCTCTCATTGCTCTTCTATTATCTAAAAGCTAAAAATGGGAAATGGCAGATAATGCAGAGTGTTTAGATTATCAGTGATGAGAAGTCTTTCCTGAGAAAAGGCTGATTTTGACTGTTTACTTAAAATGAAACTGCCTTTTAGCATAAATGTGGTTCAGAATAGAAAAAGACCAAATCTAGTAGGGGATAGAGGTGTTTTAGGCTCAGGACGTTCTGTCCAGAACTAATCAAAATTCAGTTTTGCTAATGGTAGAATGTTTGACCTTCCAATTGTCTTTGAAGGTGGCAGTGGAGAAGAACAGCCTGGGCGTTTTGCATCATCAGGGGAGCATCCAGAAAAAAAAAAAAAGGAGGGCAAAGATCCATAGCTCAGCCTAAATCCCATCCTGGAGAGAGTCTGGAGGAAATTTCTTAACTATGACATGGATAATAAATTAAAAAATTCCTTTATGAGAATAGCTGGCTTAAGATGGAAAAATTACCAGTGGGTACAGCTTGGTGTAAGGTCATTGACCCCATCATCTATGATGATATAGAAAATAAGAGCAATCAGTAAATAGGGGCAAAGCAATGAGTTAAAAAGTCAATGAATACTCTTCTTTTCCTCATAGTTCAGCCTATGTGGTGTTGTATAATGATCTGCTTCCAGCTTTGCTTATTCCACATTACCCCAAATGATTTAGGAAAAGGACTCTAGAGGATATAATCTATTTAATATAGGGCAGCACACTAGAAGTCCCAAATGCATCAATAACATGCATTAAAAATTCATTGTAATCTCAAGAAGATGAAGGGTTGAGTGAAAATCAAGAATTCCAGAAACCAGAAACAATAAAGAGCTGGGAGAAGATGATCTGCAGGGAAAGGTTGAAGCAGTTGGGTTTGTTGAGAGAAAGCACAACTCAAGGGAGGGCATAATAAGAGAAGAGTTCTAGAAATGCAGAGAGGACAGGGAGAAATCAGCTTAACCCTCAGCAGGTTTCGGATGAGAACTAATCTGTCTGTGGAATGGGGTCCCTGGAGTGCTGTGCCTGCTGCCCTGCTCCCTCTCCAGGCACAGCGCAGCTCTGAAGAGCTGCTTAATGACACGAAAGAAATGTTTCATCCCTATGCCAAAGAGCCGGCAGCTCGCCCCTGGAATCCCGCAGGGAAGGGTCTGTCCCGGGGACAGCAGGGCACGGCCCACCCTGCTGCATCTGCTGGGGGAATCTGGCGTGGCAGCCAATGCTCCCGAAACCCCGAGATTCGTTAAGATGCAAGATGGCTCCTCAGGTTTTGAAACAAAAGTATTTCGCATCCCAAGTATTTCTGGGAGGCGAACACGAAGGCGAGGTTACGGGAATTCCTGAAGGAATTACCTGGAAGCCTGGCTGCTCTGACACACAGATCCCCATCCAATTCTCGCCTGTTTTTTCCGTCTCTGCGGCCAGCACGGAGCTCTGGAGCATTTCCCTCAGGCGTGGCAGTGCCCTGGCAGTGGCGGCTCACCTGGCCCAGGTGCGCGGAGGGTTCGGCGGCAGGACCCGCCCCGGCCCGCGGAGCTGCTGCTGCTGCTGCGGGCACGGCTCTTATTGTGAAAGGATGATGAGAGGCAGCGCTCACCTCTGCCGACCATCACTGCCGCCTGCCCGCTGCCCTGGCACCGCTACCTCCGCCCGGCCGCTCCGTGCCCGTGCCTTCCGCCCCGCGGAATATGTTCGCCAAAATCCTTTTGTCCGCCGCCAGCCTCCTGCTCGCTCACCTGCTGCATTTCCTCTCCTCTTTGATGCAATTCATTCCAGGTAAAAAAAAAAAAAAAAACGCGTTAAAAACGATCCCTTTCATCCCATCCCCTCGGTAAAGGGGCTGCCGCTGCTGCTGACGCGGGTCGGGAGAACAGTTCCTGTGGTCAGAGATTCGCGATTTGAAGCCTTTGCGTTGGATAGCAGGAAATGTGTGTTATTTGTTGAGCGGAGAGACGGCAGAGGCGAGGATTACAGCAGTACAGATGGTCTGGAGCTGGGCAAGCAGCACACAGCAGATTCTCTGCGCGGGGGAGCCAGCCGGGGGTGGGCAGGGAGAGGGTTCCGTGGAGCCGCATCCTTGCCGAGGCTTTAACCCGACCGTGCAAATGGTGAACTGCCCCAAAGGATTTTATACCGCAGCCCGACTCTGCGCTTTGTGTCATCGTGGCAGCGCTTGAGCTGCTCTTTGTTTGGTTTTTTTGTTGTTGTTGTTCCTTTGTTTTGTTTATTTGTTTGCCTTTGTTTTCAGAAATTAGGAACCAATAAAAATCGTGGCAGACCTCACGGGAATTTCCACTTTTTGACGGTAGTGGTGGTTTTGTGCCTTTTAAATTTAAAGTATTGCTTCTGAGGTATCCAAAGAGCTGAAAAAAAAATTCCCAGATCTGCCTTGTTGTGCCACCAGAATATCCCAAAGCGGTAGACTATTTCTGCTGGGAAATCAAAGCTATTTCATGTGCCGGAGTTCACTGTCGCCTTTCTCCTTTCCTCCCTTTGATCTTTCCCCTGCTCTTTTTCCATTTATTTTTTTTTCCCTCTTGTGTTTTCTGTCGTTTCTTTTCTGTTTTCCTTTGCTCCTCTGGCTGTTAGCGAGGAATTGGGTGCCTGAGCCCCCGGCCATGGGGAACCGAGCAGCTGCACGGAACAAGGAGCCCAGCACGGGCACTGCCCGGCACTCCCAAGGCAAGTGCTGCATCTTCCCTTCGGAAATCCCAGCGGGAGCCCCGAGCTCCAGCCCTGGGGAAGGTCTGGAGGGCACAAATCCACAGCTCCTGTTCGGGCTGGTGGTCAGGGAAAGCTGCTTGGCTTCTGTCTCGTGCCCATCTGTGTTTTATAGGGAGCAAAACACAGCCTGTGCCGGAGGATTAATCCCAGATTGAACGACCCTCAGGGAAAACAGAATTTTTGCCTCACTCTCCCTACTTGAGGAATATAATGAGCATTCCATTTGCTAAATTTTGCCCTTAATTCTGCGTGTCCTTCTGAGTCAAACACTTAGACTGTGCCTGGAGAGGTGGTTCCTGAGCCTTGGGTTTGAACCCCTAGGTTAAAATCAAAATGGTTTTGCCCTTCCCCATGTGAACCCAGTGTTAGCAAACGCCTCCCATGGTTTCGCCATCCACCATTCCAGATTTCATTTGGATTTCCACCCACTGGTGTTGAAGGACAGTTTAATGTCTGATTCACGGTGCCTGCCCCCACAGCAGCTTACTCTTCACAGTCTGGTCCTTCTATCCTATTCCTGGATATAAATAATCAATAAATGATCAATGCTGGGCTGCCAGGTTGTACTGGGCAGTGAAACCGTGGCACACTGTGCAGGGAAACAGCAGCTGGATAAAAATGGCACTCAGGATAACTCTGCAGTGAGTGCCTGCTCTGCTTAGAGAAGATTGGAGGAAAGTTACAGCTCCGTGTTTGGCACTGCCTCTGCTCGGGTATGCCAGAGATCTTAAGACTGTTTTTAAAAGTTGGAAGTGGGATGGAAACTCAGGTGGGGAAATGGAGGTTCTGAGAGGGCAGGTTGTGGTCCTGTGCTGGTTTTCAGACGTTCAAGCACACACAGAGAGCCCCACTGGGACTGTAGGGCTTTAATTGGGGGTTCAAGTTCTTCCATCTCAGAGCGTGGCCAGAACAGAAGGAGTCATTTTATTTACATACCATTTAATATTAAAAACCAGTCTGTTTTCTGCCTTCTTCAGAGAGAGACTGGGCCCTTCTTGGGGAGCTGGGTGTTACAAAAGGTTATAATTTATGACTTTATGAGCTTTCCCCTGAAGGTGGAACATTTCTTTGCAATTACTCAGAAACGCTGTGTTGAGGGGGAGTTTTCTGCGTTCCACATCCTCAATGCATTCAAAGAAAAATTCAAAGATACATTAAAGATAACAGCCATTAATCAAATCTATCTTTGTTTAATAGGGAAGATATGTATATTTTTATATGATTTTTATGATTTTTTTCTCTTCTTGCATGCCTTCCCTCCTCCTAGCTATTCAGAACTGTCTGCATTGACTTGTCTTGTTTCTGAAAGCTTCTGTTCTGGCTCATCTGGGTGTTGGGATTTGCTCCCATTTTGCACTCATTTCTGCCAAGATGCTCAGCTCATTTGCGTGGTGCCCAGAAGAAAAAAATAACCCATTCCCTTGCTATGCTTCTTTCTCCCTCTCTGGCCTGGGTGTGGGGCATTCCCTTAAATATTCTTGTTGTTGATAGTCCGTTCCATTGAAACTCCACTTTGTAGGGAATGCTTTGGAATGAATTCTAAGGAGATGAGTTGTAACTAGATCAGATTTCAAGAAGGATTACTGAGATGATCACGTGAATGGTTATCACAGGACAAGGAAAACAAAAAGACCTTGGCTTACTTAGCTTAGGAAGTGATATGATTCTTCACCCTAAATACAACACAAGGAAGGGAAAACTACCCAAACCCCACACCAGAGCTGCCAGAAAAACAAGAATAATATTCTTTGGTGAACTCAAAGCATTTTTCTGATCATCTGGACAAGGAACAGTTATCCAAAGAAGGAATAAGTGCCTGTAGACATAATTTTTAAGACGGGGTTCTTATATAAGAATTTCTGGGACTGTAGTTGGGAGGGCTGGACTCAGGAAGTCTTTTCCAGTCCTGGTCAGGCTCTTTTGTGGAATGTATCTTTCCAAACTTTCCATTTACGGTGCTCTCCAGGAAGTTTTGATGTAGTACCATCCTGAGTCATGTCAGCTTTGTCTCTGCTTGGATGGAAAACATCTAACGGATTTGTTCCTCTCATTCCTTAATCCATATTTTGCACCTTTGCAAGCCAAATCTGCACTTCTACTAACATTTCAGAGATCTAAAGGAGGATTTGGGGATTGGCAGATTGGAGAGCTACACTGGAGTCTTGCATTTTACCTTCCTGCAATCCGAACACTCAACCTGTGGGTGCTCTTATGTAGAGAAACAATCTCGGAAGAATTCTGCCTGGCAGCCCAGCTCTTTTGCAGATATCCTGGCTGAAATAGCAATTTTCCTCTGGGGATGTTGAGCAAAGGGTTTCAGAGGAGGGAAATTGGGCAGCAGCTACACTTGGTCACCTGGATTAAAGGATGTAGACCAGAAGCAGTGGTGGTGAAAGAGCAAAAAACCAGAGTGAATTCAGTAAGGGCCTGGACTCCATTCAGTGTGTGGTGTCTGCACCAGCCCTGGGTGATGGGGCTCTGCCTGCCACGTGTCTTTTGGGCAATATTTCACTGCCACCTCAGTGCTCAGCAGTTCCAGGCTGGTTCTGCACTCCGTGGTCTCGGGGAAAGCAGCAGAGAGCTGCTCTGAGGGCAGGATGGGCAGGTGCCAGCCCGGGCAGGGAGGCACCCCTGGGTAAATCCACCTGTGCAGCTAAATGGATTGCTGAAGCAATCCTTGTGTTGATGGGGCTTTGCAAACCAGGCTGTGGGAGCCAATCACTGGTAGCTCACAGCATTCCAATCACTTCATGCTCTTCTGGGGCTTTTGTTCTCCAGCTGGGACTCAAAAGGGGTTATTGCAGTCAAACCAGAGGCTCCATCAGAAATTCTCCTTCTCTGCTTGTTTCCCTGCCAAATAGAACTTGTAAATCTGTTTTGTCCTGTAAATGGACTTTGGCTCATTTGTGTTCTTCCATTGTTTTAGGATCGCAGTTTATTTTTTTCCTTCTCTCTGTTATTTATGAAATTCAATCCAAATATACATTTCTTTGATTAAAAGAAAAGTTATTATCTTTTCTACCATCCCATGTTCTGTTACCTCCTTTGGGCTGCAGAGCTAGTGTCTCTTGTGGATTAACTGGAGCAGAGAAAAATCCACTGGATTTTCAGTTCCCTGTGGGTACGTTGGGCTTTGTGGCTTTACTTTGAGTATCCACCAAACCTTGGCTGCTTGCAGATGCTGAATGCTCTTCTCCCTGACATCCAGTCTTGAGATCCAGCATTTGTCACTTTATTCCAGTGAAAATCTCAATTCCCTTTTTGTTCTCTCTGCTCTCTTTGCAGGTTTCAAGGATTACCTGCCCAGCCCATCCAAGGAGCAAATCCTGTGCCACAGGCCCAGGGGGCTGCAGTGCATCTCCCCCTTAGTGCAGAGCGTGGAGGAGACCCCCGAGCCCATCCCAGCCAAGATCAAAGGACATATTCCCAAGTGGATTAATGGAAATCTGCTGAGGAATGGCCCCGGCAAGTTCGAGTTTGGCAATGACAAGTAAGTCTCCTTGAAATGAATTTTTAAATGGTTCTGGCCCAAACTCTGCCTGTACCTAAAGGGAACTCCCACATCACCATTTGGAGCATCTTCCAGTTTCTTTTTATGTAAGGGAAGGAAGAAATATCAATGTCACTCTTTTGAGAGCACTTTGGGAACTCCCATTTCCTGCAAAGAGGAGCTGATGGTGAAGTCACCCAGGCTGGAAAAGCTGAGAGCAGAGAGGCTCTCACCCACTCACCGTGCTGGGATGGGGAATAAAACACCCCCAGCTTTGCTCCTCTGCCCTGAACACAAATCCATCCCTGAGCACTCTGAAATCCAGTGTTGCCCTCAGTTTTTTTGGTTTTCTTTGTTTGGAATCTTGCAAGCAGATTCTCACGCAGCCTCAACATCAACAATGTATATTTTTAGATTGTTTTTCGTATTTCTCCTCTGAGAGGAGAATTGATTGATGGTGGTGTTCACCATCCAGGTTGAAGAGGTGGTGACCTAAATGACCAAACCCTTGCCTTTGTACAAACTGTATATAAGATGGAGTCAGATGAGGGAGAATAGAGAGGAAGATTTTAAAATAAAGTATCATTAGCTTTCCCTTCACCTGCTGCCTGCCTCGTTCCTTCTGCGGGTCCAATCCTCCTACAATCCAGGGCAGAAATTTGGAGAGTCAGTTGCACCAAATGGTGTGAGCTGCTTTAGAAGCAAATCCACCCCTATATTTAAAAATGATGTACCCAAATATTCCCAGCAGGCACTTCCTCCCTGTGGCCTGGAATGTGCCATCCCGGTAAGTGACGGTTCAGCTGATGGCAGCAATTGGCCAAGGCTGATCTCCTCCTCATGTTCTCAGAGTGTGACCAGCAGCTGTTCTGGGAGTCTCACAAATTCCTGGGTGAGAACAACATCCTGCAAGAAGCTGAGCTGATCTCCTCTAGGTTTGCAGTAATAATTTCTAGTATTGCACAGCACAGCACAAACTCTATTCCCTGTGCAGGAGTGGGTGGTTTACCTGTATAGATCATTTCCCAAAAAACCTTACACACAGCGTTTTCAGACATCACATCCCACAAATACACTTGTTTTTTGTTTTGTTTTTTGTTTGATTCAGGTGCCTTCCCAAACAAAGCTGTGCTTGTTTAATAGTTCAGGGTGTAGCTCTGGTTCCATGCCTGAGGTGTTTCGGTTTTCTGAATTTTTTTTTTTTTAGGGAATTTTCTGTAAACAGGAGAAATGTTTTTGTAGCTGTACCTTTGTTATTCGTTCCTTTCCCTAGGAGGGACTTCTTCTTGATGTCCCTCTGCTCTGACCAATGTGAGTGAAGAGGTTTGTCTTTGTGTCACCAATCCAATTGGTCTGTGTAAAATAGTATAAAAGGGAGACACATCCCAAAAATAAAGGAGTCATTTTCAGCCCTCTGAATTTTGGAGTCTGTGTCGTTGTGGTGTAAAACAGCATCACAGGGGATCTGGAAGTCAGCTTTTACAAACATTTGCTAAACACCAAACTAAACCTAAAAGAAGCTACTACAGAGCATCACACAATGCCCAGCTCCTCTAAATCTCTTTTTTTTTCCTCTCTCCTGGCAGGTTTAACCACTGGTTTGATGGCATGGCCCTGCTGCACCAGTTCCAGCTGGCCCGTGGCACGGTGACCTACAGGAGCAGGTTCCTGCAGAGCAGCTCCTACCTGAGGAACAGCCAGCAAAATCGAATTGTTGCCTCAGAGTTTGGCACCTTGGCCATGCCAGACCCCTGCAGGAGCATCTTCGGGCGCTTCCTGTCCCGCTTCGAGCCGATCCGTAAGGGCCTGTAACAGATGGGAGATGTTCTGTAAAAGATGAGAAGCCTTCTGAGATTTTCTTGAAGGAACTTGTGGTTAGGTGGCAAAAGAGGGGTGAGGAAGTCTGGCAGACTTTCAGACTTTCTGTGAGCTCGTGTTTTTTCTTAGAATGTGACCCAAACGCCAAAATTATGCAAATTTGGTGTCCGCCTGAGCTGGGGGAGGCAGAGTTTAATGTTTTAGGGCCACTTCAGCTTGCTCAATCCTGGATCTTTTTACAAATTTCCCAAAGGAAGCTCTCCCCGAGAGAACACCCTGTGCAGTGCTGATAATGAGCATTACACCCTGATGTTCTACCTGAGACACAGCTTTGCCCTTAGAACACCTTGCCTTGCTAAGCTTGCAGGGTAAGTGGGCTAATCCCTCCCTTCCTGGACTAAGGGGCAGGAGATTATTGAGGAGGGTGAGGGATGGTGCTGCACAGGAATGGAAGTTCCAGTGCCTTTAGGATTCTGTGTACATCAGGGAAGAAAGAGGCTTAAATGCCAGCAAAGTGTTCCCCAGTGAAAGCAGCACAGGCCTGAAGTTCACAGCTTGTTGCTCGTGCTGTGACCATCCTCTGTGTCTCCTCTCCCCTCCTGCCATGTCACCTGTCCTTTCCCGAGGTGCTCACACATCCACTCATGGTGACACCTCCCAAATTCCCACCCCAGCTCCCTCAAGGCATTCCAGACCTATCCACATCCCCCCTCTGCCTCTGCCCAGCTCCAGCAGGGATTTCCATCCCTGTCCTTGTCCCTGTAACCCTTGTCCCTGCACAGACAGTTTCCCTTTGTAGATTAACGGGATATTTCCAATCAATCCCGCAGGGATTAATGTCACTGCAAATGGGTTTATTTGTTTAAACACATCTAACTCGCCATAATGTGCCATGAGCTGCAGAGAGCTGTGCCCAACTCCGGGATTTCTGTTTCAGAGCCCAGTGACAACTGCAGTGTGAACTATGTGCTGTACCAAGGGGATTACTACGTCAGCAACGAGAACACCTTCATGCACAAGGTGGACCCAGAGACGCTGGAAACGAAGGAAAAGGTGAGGGCAGGTGGGATGAGGGAGCTGGGCTACAGATGGTGCAGGACCACTCCTTGCTGGAGCAAGGGGAGTTCCAAAGGAATTTGTCCGGACCAGCAGCATGTCTCTGTTGAGTCCCTGGAGAAGCTGTGCAGCAGCAGGGCAGCTCTCAGGGGTGGAGGTGCTGTCCCTGCCCGGCCGGGCACAGCCGGCCTCTCTCCTCTGCTCTCCCTGCATGCCCGGGCTTGTCTGCACCTCTCAGCAGAACAGGAAACAACTTTTTCCTGTGTACGAGAAAAGAGTGAACACAGCTGATCTCACATCTGCCTTTTCCCTGGTGCTTTGCTTTCATATCAACTCCCTTTATCTGCTTTTTGCACCTCGAGATTTGCACACTCCAAAGCTGCCTTTGATCAAACCCTCTGTTGCAAAGGGTTGCAACTTGATTTCCTCCCCCTTGCTAGGAAATGACCAACACATCAGAGAAGTTTTTCCCTGTGCATCCTCTCCCAGGACTGTGGCTGGATGTGACAGAAGGTGACCTGTGACAGGACAGCATAAGCTACATGTCCCCCCTGCCTGCACCCTCAGAGGGAATTTGGGCTGGACAGCTGTGAGAAGGGCTGAGGGAGGATTCTGCCTTTCCTAAATCAGTATTTACTGCTGGGCCTGTTTGACACCAAAAAATGCCCGCTCAGAGCATCCCTCAGGCCTTGAGGGAGCTGCTCCAGGAGTCCCTCCCTGCAGGATCAGCAGTGAGTCATGAATTCACTGTGTGCAAAGCACAGCCACTGAGGTATCCTGGGTGATTTGCCAGCTGATCTGTCTGTAAACCAGAATGCAGCCATGAAAAGACACGTGGGGATTTTTAGGTTCAGCTCTGTTGAACCATCCTGTCATAAAATGAAAAAAAAAAAAAAAAATCCCCTCAAGCTGTTTTTTTTTAGATGCAGACTGGTATTGTTTTTTTTTGGCTAAGTGAAGAAATGGAAGGGATGATTTCACATTTAAACTCCCCAGTTTGAGATGCTTTAATGGGACCTGGTTTTCTGAGCTTCCAGTGACAAAACTCGTGGTGATTTTTTTGGGGCAGAGACTGTCCCTTCACACACCTGCCTGTGCTTAATATGGGCAATGTTCCCACTGTGCCAGCACTTATACCTTAAAGGAACATTTATGCCTTCCAAGGAATGCCTGCTGCTGTTAGTTCTGCCTTACTGAGAGAGAAATATCCTTCTTTTCAAGGATTTCAGGAAGACTGCGGGCAGGATGAAGGCTGGAGTCCAGATCCCACATTATTAACAACGAATAAAATCTCCTCTTCTCCCTCCCTCAGATTCCCACAAAACCAGCCCTTCAGACAGTTCTGCACTGACTGAAAACCTTTGGCCTTTGCAGGTGGATTGGAGCAAGTTCATTGCAGTGAACGGGGCCACAGCTCATCCCCACTACGAGTCTGATGGGACAACCTACAACATGGGCAATTCCTACGGGAGGCACGGTGAGCTGGGCTGCCCAGGCTGGGTTTGTGGGCAGGGTGGACAGGAGACCTCCTGCTGCTGCTCTGAGCTGCAGCTGCTGAACAAACACCCAAAGACAGCTGGAAATTGCTGTTTCTGAGTGAAAATGTCAATGTCAGTCTGTCCCATCAGGCTGGCTCCTCTCAGGATTTAGTTTCAGATGCTTCCGGACTTTGGCCTGTGAATATCCAGCAAATTCTCCTCTTCCTCTCCCAAGCTCTGCTGGAAAACAGGAGAATGTTTTTTTAAAGTCCCATCCACTGCTGAAGCCTCATCTGGAGAAATGTAACAATTTGTCACATGTTTTTCACTTGCAATAATTGGCTTTTGATGAGCACCATCAGGGTTTTTGCAGGAGAGGAGATAGAATTTATTCTGGTCACCTGGCTGTCTTACAGCAAAGCTGAATTTTATGGGATATTTTTCTTCTTCTCAGAACTCTGAGCATCCTGATAGGATCCTGTTCCATCCCCATGGCTGCTCAGAGCTGTCAGCTCCTGTAAGCTGTGTGAAATCCTTCTTTTCCAGAGGCCTCTGAGAACAGCCACTGCCCTTTATTGTGACCCCTCAGGCCAGCTCCACATTTTCCCAGTTCTGACCACTTTTCATTCTTGCTGCTTTCATTTCCTTTTGGCCTCAGCAAAGTCCAGCTCTGTACCACATGCTTTTTTCAGCTGGGCACACCAAACCCTAGATTATTATTTTTATTACTCAAAAATGCCATCCTTTCCTGCTCATATGCTCAGGTTTATTAAATGAGCACCACCAAGGCTCAGAGTTTTCATTTCCTGTGAGCTTGGTTTTCATCCTGCCCCTGTTGTTGTAGGAGAGCCCTGCAGGCAGAGCTGGCATTCTCCCAGACTGACAAGATCCTTCTACTTCCTCTTAAGTTTCCTTTTTTTTTTGTTTTTCTTTTGGCAGATGAATCCTCTGCAGGATGATTTACTGCCTGTTGGGTTTCTGCTCGGTTTAGGAGAGGTACTTCCAAGGAAGGAGCAGAGCCAGATTTTGCTTTGAACACCTTTTTCCCCTTTCCAGGATCCAGCTACAACATCATCAGGGTCCCCCCACAGGAGCCAGGCCACGGGGACACGTTGGAGGGAGCCAAAGTGCTGTGCTCCATCCCTCCCATGGACAGGGCAAAGCCATCCTACTACCACAGCTTTGGTGAGGTTCCACCCCACACCCCAGGAATTTGGGGATGCAGAAAGGGCTCTCTGGTTCTCTCTGCCCCTGAGATCTTTTCTTGCCTCATTTTTGGGGTGCTATTCCTTCCATCTCCCCTCAGGAATGACTGAAAACTACATCATTTTCATCGAGCAGCCCCTCAGGCTGAACCTGTTGAAGATCATCACCTCCAAGCTCTGTGGGAGAGCCATTTATGATGGGATAAACTGGGAGCCTCAGCACAACACCTACTTCCACGTGGTGAACAAGCACACCGGGGAGGTGAGGGGGTCTTTGGCCCCTGCAGGAGCTAATCTGGAACTTTAGATCCCAAAAGTTCCACATAGCAGCCATGGGGAGTTTAAAACTCAGTCCATAGGTTTCTGCAGTAAAGGCTTTAAAGCAGGAGTGTAGATTTGTTAAAAATTGCATTTCTTCATGCATTTTCCTCTCTGTTCATTCATTTCTTTGCCAGCCCTAAAAGGACAAGCAGGAAGTTTGGAGCTCATGAGACCTCAGCACAGGGACTGAAATGCAGGTCCCAGATCCCACAGGGTGTGAAAAGGGAAAGATGCACAGCAAGGGGCTGCTTGATATTTTGAGTTTCCTCCTTCTGATCTGCTCCTTACTGGCCTCAAGCAGCCCTTTTGTGGTACCACGGGGACAGAAGGCAAACCCCAGGCAACGAGAGGGGATGAAATGGGGGGGTAGAGAGGAGAAAGCTCTGTGAGGTGAGGCTGGGAGCTCTGAGGTGGTGCAGAGGAGGAGCAGCTGTCCCCTGGTCCCTGCAGGTGCTGCCAGGGCGCTGGTGCTCCAAGGCCTTCGTCACCTTCCACCAAATCAACGCCTTCGAGGAGCGTGGCTGCGTGGTGCTGGACCTGTGCTGCCAGGACCAGGGCACCAGCCTGGCCCTGTACACGCTGCAGAACCTCAGGAGGAGCGGGGAAGGGCTGGACCAGGTGAGATCCCTGCCTCTGCTTCCCCAGAGTCTGCTGCGTGTCGCTAGGGGACACAAAATGAAGGACACGCACACAGTCAGCAGTCAGGGCAAGAAAAGAGAGCAGTTTATTTGAGACCTCGATTGATGTAGATTCTGGACAATGACCAGGGACTGGAGGATGAGGTTGCCGCTCTCCAACCACACTGGTCAAACTAGAAGTCCATCAATTGTCCCTCCTCAAGAGAGGAGTGATAGACACGAAGGGCAGTTTACATTCCATCACTTTTGTTTACCTGAAATCTGTGAGAAACTCCACCACAAAAACACAAACATGAGGAGACTGAAAAAGATCAGGGTGACAGCTGCAGGAATTCCTCTCTGCAGAAAAACTTGGGCTGGTGAAATGGAGAACAAGGGAGAACACCATGGGGACAACACAACTGTCGCTGTAGGATATGAAAGAAAGGTGTGAGACTCCAAATATTTCAGAAGGCAAAGAGCAGAGAAAAAAGGCTTTATTGTCTAATTCTTACTGCCTTTTATAAGGTAGTAAACCTTATAAAAGGTAGTAAAATTAGATACAGACTGAACATGGTTGGGGAATAGGAACGACACCTCTCTAATGCCATGGGTTAAACCAGAAAACCAGCAAACACCACCTGGAGAAAGATTGTTCTGAGAAAGGAGAGTTGTTTGCCAAGATTGGTTTGAGGAGAAGCTTTCTTGAGAAATTTTTCCTTGGGAAAAAGTTAGCAGCTGCTAGCAGGATAAAATCCCTCAGACCCAGAAATATCAGGGCCACACACAACCACAGCTCCATAAAAGCTGAAATGATCATCTCTTGATGCTTTCTCTCCTTTTAAATCTCTCTCCATGGAATGTGCCCTTGGAAATCTTCAGGCTCTGTGTGTGACACAGAGCTCCATAGCCTGGCAGAATTTATTTCTGCTTTAAAACCTTGGTTTTAATGACATTCATTTTCCTTATCCTTGCGTAATGCAATTTTCCCCCAAGAAATTATGCAAAATAAGTTGTAGTATGACTTCTAAATGGAAAAAAAAGAAGAAGGAACCCTGTTCTTTAAGGCATTACGTCAGAAAAGGAGCAGTTTTTATGAAAATCACAGATACCACAGAAACCCCATCACTGTTTCCCACAGTCACCTCACAACAGCACGTTCGAATAAATCATTTATTGTGTCCAGCTCTGTGAAACAGCCCATTTCAGGATGTGTGAGGGGCATTATTTTGCATAGAGGTCCCACATGGGAAATGTGGGGGTGCTTTCAGTTTCTCACCCTGCAGATGGAAGCCCAGACTGCTGGGGGGGCTGCTGCATGTCCAGACAGGGCTGAACTTCCTCTGTCTGTGTCCTGAGCTGTCTAGAACCGACTCAGCTCTGACCTGAAAGGAGCACAGCTGTCTCCCATCGGGTTCTGCTTTCTTCTGCCATTTATTTTGGGGTTTTTTCGAGCCTTTTTTGAGCATGTTCAAGTAGGGCAGAGTGTTAATCCCAGTTGGTTTTGGTTGTTGTTTTTTTTTGTCCTTCTCTGAGCACAGCCCAGGTGGGATTTGATGTGGCTGAAGGTGTCCTGATGTCAACACTGGGTCTGTGTTTCCCATTTCTCCCAGTGACAAGTGGCATCAGCACCACACTTCACCCACACACACACACACAGAGGAGTCATTTCAGAACAGAATCTCAAACTTCACTGCATCAGAAGCCTCAGGAATGTCTGGGCATGGCTTGTCTCCTTTCCCCAGATTTGCTGGCTCACTAACCCTGGCAGGGTACTCTGTCTGGCACAGTTCCTCAGCCGGGTTACGTGAACCAGAAAAGTTTTGAAAGCAGAGTCTCAGGATTAACACACGTGATTAAAGTGAGGTTTCACAACTGAACTGATGAGCTGCACATTGAGGTAACTGACAGGCACCAAAACAGAGTCCTTATCTATTTCATTTATGTGGGAATTTGATGGGTTTTAAACCTGACTTGAGCAGAGCTGTAGTGGCAGTGGTGGAATTATCCCTCCCAATGTGTTTGCCACACTGGGGGCTGCACTTTGCTCCCCAGGTAAATCCATCATCATTCCCCTGAACTTCCAGCCGTGAATCCAGGTGTACCTGAGCGTGGGAGAGGGAATCCTGCAGGGTAACCTCAGGCACTGAAGGCACAGTGCTCTCCTGCTTCTCCACAGAGTGATAGAAATCAATATAAGCCTGTTGTAACTAAATAAAACATGGTGCAGTGTCTGTGCCACTGCTGGATTTGGAGATAATGGGCTGATTTGCATACCCAGCTCAGCATTAATTACTGGGAGAGCAATGCTGACCCTTTTCATTCTTGTGGGTTTGGTTTCTGCTGTAAATTACTGGAAGGTGCAGGGAACTTCTTCTTTCCATTATGTGCTTTACCTTACCAGAACTTGGTCAAACACACAAGGAAAAGAAGAAGAAGAATAATAATTCAGGGGTGTCTAAAACTTCAGAATCGTTCCCAAGAAGTGCATTTAGGCTGAAGTGTTTCTCCTGTCCCCATCACCATCACTTTGTGTCTCTGTAACAGGTTTATGCCTCCGTCCCCAGAGCTTTCCCTCGCCGCTTTGTTCTCCCTCTGCACGTGGATCCAGACACAGCCGTGGGGAAAAACCTGAACCCACTGCCTTACAGCCAGGCCAAGGCTGTGAAAGGTGCAGATGGCCAGGTATGTATCGAGCCATAAATTCATTGATGCAGCAGCTGCTGCCCTGTGCCTCAGAGCTTTAACCACTCCTGCTCGTGCAGTGCTTGGCGGGACCAGCCAGCTCCCCCGCCCTGTCCAAAGCTGAACCAAACCCTGCTGTGGTTTCTGCACATTCCTCCCAGGTCTGGTGCACACACGAGAATCTCCACCCGGAGGGTTTTGAGAAGGTTGGGGGGCTGGAGTTCCCCCAGATCAATTACAGCCGTTACAATGGCAGGAGGTATCGCTACTTCTACGGCTGCGGCTTCGGGCACTTGGTGGGAGATTCCTTGATCAAGGTTGATGTGGAGACCAAGAATTTCAAGGTGAGGTGAAGGCAGCTCATGGAGTCCTCCCACTGAACTCCATTTGAAGGTGTGTCATTCACTGGGGGCTTTAGGGCTTTGCCCAGATGGGTCTGGGATGAGATTCCCAATTTCATCCCTCACCTGGTGCCTTGTGAATATGGCACAATCACCAAACAGGAGAAGATGGCACCATCACACTCCTGGAATGAAAAAAAAAAAAAAATTAATTTAAAGTTTGAGCTCTAAATTTCTTGGAGCACAGAGTATTTCCAGGTACCTTTGTGGGGAGCACTCGTGGCTCTGCTCCCTGTAGTAGGCAAGTATTGATGAAATGAAACTCATCCCTGTGTCCCTGAAACTCACCCATATGTCCCTGAAATTCATCCGTATGTCCCTGAAACTCATCCAGACGTTTCTGTGCTTGCTAGATTTGGCAGGAGGAGGGATGCTACCCATCAGAGCCCGTGTTTGTGCCAGTGCCTAACGCCACGGCAGAGGACAGCGGGGTCATCTTGTCTGTGGTGGTCTCCCCCACTGAGGTAACGTGCTGCCAGTAGTTTGTCAAAGTCACACGGCATTAATTCACTTTTTAAACCTCAACACCGAGCCTGAGGCTCCCTGGCAGGTGGTTCCTTGCTCCCCAGAGTGCCTGGCTCTGTCATGGCCAAGCACAGGCAGTGTGAGTAGGAGTTCTGCTCAATGTCAGTGTTTGCCAAGGGCAGCCTGTGGGTCTGGGTGCTCCTGAGGTTTGTGTCTTTGTGCCTTTGTGTGCAAAGAAGTTCAGGCTGGGCACTCACTCTGCCTTTCTCCTCCTCCTGCAGAACCAAAGTGCTTTCCTGCTCGTCCTGGATGCAGAGACCTTCCAGGAGCTGGGGCGAGCAGAGGTCGGGGTGCCAATGCCTTACGGGTTCCACGGTGTCTTCAGTGCCCACTGAGGAACTCCTGGGCACCTCCTGGGACCTGGGGCCGAGCCAGGCTCAGAAAAACCCTCTGCTGCTTTCACCTCCCACCTTCCCATCACGTCTGGGATGAAGGAACTGCATTTTCTCCACCATAACCTCCTGTATTCCCAACAAAATACAGCAAAGGAAGGCAGAAGCCCCTCTGCTCCCACAGCCCACTGCTTTATCCACATTTTTTTTTTACCATCCTGCTAGACCAGCCGTAGCAGCATTTCACAAAGGATGCCAGGTTGAGGCTTGCAAGGGAGAAAATGGAAATTGATCAACCCCTTCCTTTGACAGCAATGTGCCCTGAGGGGAGGATAACACCAGTGCTCGGGGCTTTGGCTGAAATATGTAAAGCAGAAGAGGAGGAAAACCCGACAGGTGACAGGTGGGCCCAGTGAAGGGGAGTCAATCCCCCCCTGGCATCAAGGTTGCCTTCAGTGGACTCCAGAGGGTAGATGCAGACACTCACAGAAGCTGTGCTTGTGCTTTTTTCTGTACCGTAGCAGTGCCCTCAAATAAAACCTTGGGAAGATTTTCCTTTCTTTCCCTGCCCTCACATGGTCTCGTAGATGTGGGGGACACATGTCCAGGGCAGGATACAGCTCTGCTGGCTGACAGTCCCTGCCTTCCTCCCACTTCAACCAGTAGGAAGCCCCAGCTGGGAACACGGAGAGCTCCCCTGTGGCCTTGGTACCCCTTTGGGGTTAAGCAGAGCAGGACAAACTCCAGCCCCCTGTGTCATTCAGGCTTCTCCAGCTCCTGAATTCTGGGCTGCAGGTGGGTGGGTGAAATTTCTTCTTTTCCTTTCTTTGAAATTTCTTTCTTTTTCAGTTCTATTTCTTCATTTTGAGAAGCCTGAAGAATTATTTGAATCATTTCCTTGAGTAATAAACGAGCCGTTTCGCCCTTGGGGCTTTACTTCCTCTGATCTTCCTTCACCTTCCTTACAGGTTTGGGAAGAGAAAAAGGATTTTACCTCGGGGCTGCTGCCCTGGGAGAGGCAGAGGAGGCTCAGCCAGAGCTGGTGGAAGCCACTAGATGGCAAACAGCTCCCGTGCTGCCGCCCCAGCCCTGCCCTGCAGCCTCTGGGTCACTGTCACATCATCCCGCCCTCCTGGAGCTTGTCCCCCGCGGGCTGCGCCCCCAGGGCCGGCAGCAGAAGGATGCTGAGAAGTGTTTAATGGAGTTCAGGCACCATTGGTTCTCTTGTTAATTTTTTTTTCTCGTTGAGGTGGGAAACGAAAAGGGATCAGAGGCTCAGGTGTGACCTGGTGTGAATTCCAGGCTGCCAGGGAGCCAGGGCAGGGCTGGGCAGCAGAGGTGCAGGAGAGGAGGGATCCCTGCAGGACACAACCCCCCCAAAATCAGGCTGGGAATCCCCAGATCTCCACAAGGTAACCCAGGTACCTGTGGCTGGGGAATCTTTGTCTCCCAGCACCTGACCTTTGAGTGTGTGTTTAAAGGTTTCCCTGTGAGCACGAGGGCTGTGCCAGGCTTTAGCAATGCCCCTGCCAGCCCTCGGGGCTCCTGCTGCCAGCACCAGCTCTGGGGAGGTGTCAGACAGCCCTGCAGAGTCTGGGACAGCTCCTGGGCAGTGCTGGGCACTGTGAGCACATCACACTGCTGAGCCGTGCAAACCTGCTGGGCAGAAGATGAACAAAACAAGGGATGGGGACGATATTTTACACCACAAAGGCTCGGCTGCACATCTGGCTCCAAACAGCCCCGAGGGAATGTTCTGTGTCCCCAAAGCTGCCGTGCCCAAAGCTCTGCTGCCCCCGCACTCAGCCCTGCCCGGGCTGTGCACACAGTCTGTGCTCTGCCGCCCCAGCAGCTCCTCTGCATCCCGCTCCTCTCACACCGAGATCCTGCCCCGAGCCCTGGAGCTTTCCCAGCTGACAAACGGACAGATCCGCTCCGTTCCCCCCAGGAATTCCCAGGGAACCAGGGGATGTGCATTCAAACCCTGGCAGCGCTGCGAAATCCACGTTCTCCCAAAGCTTTCTGAAAATCAGCACGCTTTAAGGATTCCTCTGCTTGACCTCCAGGAGTGTCATTGCCGGGGTGCGCTCCTTCAGCTGCGTCCGTGACCATCCCGGGGGCCAGCACCGGCACGGGGGGACAGCAGCGTCCCGGGGACGAACACGGGGAGGGACCGGAGCATCCTGGGGCCGAACCCAGGGAGGAATTGGAGCATCCCTGGGTCCGACACCGGCACGGAGGGACCGGAGCATCCCCGGGGCCGAACACGGGGAGGGACAGGAGCATCACCGGGGCCGAACACGGGGGCATTGGAGCATGGTCGGGTCCAACACCGGCACGGAGGGACCGGAGCATCCCGGGGCTGAACACGGGGAGGAATTGGAGCATCCCTGGGACTGAACACAGGGAGGAACTGGAGCATCCCTGCATCCAACACTGGCACCGGGACCGGGGCTGAACACGGGAAGGAATTGGAGCATCCCCGAGTCCATCACCGGCACGGAGGGATCGCAGCACCCCCGGGTCTCGGCGGGCGGATCCCGCGGGCTGGAGCCGCCC
>VXBB01024696.1:505727-518658 GCA_013399915.1 Illadopsis cleaveri | reverse complement strand
TTCCATGATTCCATGAAATCCCCCCTGAGCTGGTCACTGCTGTCCCCAGGCCGGGCTGGGTGGAGGAGCACGGAAATCTCAGAGTGGGGGTTCCAGGGCTCACATAGGACCTGCTGTCCTCACCTGCCAGTGACTCCTCCAGCCCCAAAACACAGCTCTGGAGTGCAGCATTCCATGCCCAGCACCCTGCAGGGCTCCTGGGGCAAAGGTGTGGCCTCCACCACTCCCAGAAAAACCCAGTGTAGCTGATTTTCCAAAGTCGGTTCTCTCCAATGGAAGCCGTGCCCGTGGAACAATGAGGGCACAGCCCCAAAAGGGGAGGGAGCAGCGAGCTGCCAGCCCCCCCTGCCTCCACCAGCCCGCCGCTTCCAGGAGGAATCACTTGCCAATACATATGGTGTTGTGTGGATGGGAAATGTCACGGAACATAACGTCCTGATATGTTTAAAAATAAATCGCTGGGACGGCTGAAAAAATAAATGACTGAAGGGAGGGGACTGGTGGTGGCTTCTGCTGGGGATTAATTTTGTCGTTTGGTTTGGGGAGAGCTCGATTCAGGTGTCAAAGCCGGTGTTGGTTTGATAAACTGGGGGGTTTGGCTCAGTCTCTGAGGAGTGCTGGGGAACGAGGTCAGTTTCTTAATTAATTTATGCAAATTGCTGCCTCCTTCTCCACTGTCTGAGCGTTAGTGACACCTGTCTTATCTCCTCACAGCTAATTGCAGGGAACAAACAGGGGAAGTACAGGCAGGACTTTGGGAATGGCACCAGCAGGAGTGATGGAACTTCCAAAATCGACCCAGAAAGCTGCAAAATTATCATAATGATTATTGATTATTGTTATTATTTACACATTCTGTAAAGCATTGATCAGAGCAGTTAATGGGCTCCCACTCCATGCTTTGAGCAGGAATATCCTCACAGGAGCCTGGAGCATAGGATGAGCTCCTGGCTGGGGGTCACACTTGGAAAATCCACCCCAAATCCCTTTCCTGGGTTTCCTCCATGTCCCTCCACCTCTCCCTCCCTGTATGATCCTCCCAAATCCAGAATTTGCCTTCCAGGGGAGTTGGATCCTGGAGGTTCCTTCCAAGCCAAACAATTCCATAGTTCATTGATTCCAGCTTCCCTGAGCCTCCCGGTGTGGTGGGAGCTGTCCCTGCTCACTGGGATTGGGCTGGGGGGCTTTGAAGGTTCCTCCCAACCAAATTATCCTGGATTTTTCCATAGAACTGGGCTGGAAATTAAGGGATTCATTAATACAGACCAAGGAGCTGGAAGAGGATCTCCAGACTCTGGGAATTACCTTTGGGAGAGGACAGAGAGAAGGACAGGGTGCCATGGGATGGGCAGGTGGCACCTGGGTGGCTTCCAGCCTGCACCTGGCAGTGAAATAATGATAATTTTTAAATACTGCAAATTCCTGCCCCAGAGGGATGGGAATAGGGAAAATGGGCTGGGGAAAGACTGCAGTCACTGCAATGGGAATGGTGCACCCCAAAGTTTCTCCCATCCTTCTCCCATCCCATTTATGGGTTATTTGGGGAAGAGAAAGTTTTCAAGATTCCCAAAAAATCCCCCCCACCTTCATCTAGTTGTTAATAGTCCATGTAGCTTTTAATTTTAATTTTTTTAATTTTATTTTTTAAGGAATTTCCCCTGGTTTTGATGAAGGCACAAGGAAGAGATCAAAGCTGGGACAGCAGGAAAAAATCCCAGCAGAGGGAAGGGAGTTGAGGGAATGTTGGTGCAGCTGCATCAAGGCACCAGCTTGGTCTGAATGCCAATTTTGGCAGTTTTATGATCATTTCATCACCCAGACAGGACAAGCTGGACCAACTCAAGCTGGGCCCATGCAGATATCCCAGGAAAATCCTGTCTTCCTGATGGAAGATGCTCCAGAACCAGTCAGCACATGGCAAATCCCTATTTCCAGGATAATTTATCACAATTTCCCTTGGATGTTTTGTTTCTTTTGGAAGAGATTAAAAAATACAGGCTTCATTTAATAAAAACAACATGATTTGGGCCCAAAATCACAGGGTTCTGCATGAAAAAAACATATCCAGATTTGAAAACAGTTCTAGGTTGCTTGTGTGCGTTTTTGTGGTGTTTTTCCTGCAGAAAACCTGTTTTGTTCCAAACTCCAAAGGCTCCAGCATTATATCCAAGAGGCTCTTAATGTTCTATTCCCTTCTTTTTTCACATTTTTTAGGAGAACTATTTGAAAATTTGGCTGGGATGGAAAAAATCAGAATCACAGGAGCCCTGTCTGGCATGAAAGTTCCTTTTCCTGGCAAAATCCAGCCAGGATATGATGAAGCAACTCCCCCTTGGGAGCCTCATCCCAGTGGCAGAGCTGCAGGTGGGGCTGGAGGCTGGGCCATTCCCACCCTGGGCACAGAGCAGTCCTGCCTTTCCGTGCCTTTGTGATCAGGGGTGGAATAGAGGGGCTTTTCCCTAGGAAAATACCTGGAATTTTTCTGAGTCATGCTCCTGCCTCCCTCCTCTCCCACCCTGGGGTTCCATCCTCTCCCACCCTTCTCCTGCTTCCCCCCAAAGCCCAGCCAGGGTTGGATTTCCCTCCAGCCTCCCTGCCTGGAGCTGGTGTTGGGGCTCCAGAGGAGTTTTTCCACCAGGCACCCACCGAACAGAAATTCAAGTGTCCATCTGGGCTGCAGAGGGATGTCGGAGGATGGGAATGGGGAGGGGATGAGGATGGGCAGGGGATGAGGATGGGAATAGGAATGGGGATGGGAACAAGGACGAGGATGAGGATGAGGATGAGGAGGGAGGGACACGGGATGCAGCATAGCACATCTAAGGTGTCTTTGGCACTTTGGGCTCCGTGATGGCTGCAGAGCCTCTGGTGTCACTGTCCCCACTGCCAGTTTGGGGACAGGGCTGTCCTGAGGGCCAGCAGTGCCCAGTGCTGTGTGCAGGTGCCCCCACAGTGGGTGCAGAGCTGCTGGAGGTGTCCTGGTGTCCAGCTGCAGCTCCAGGAGCCAGCATCCCATTTGTGTCCTCCATCCAAACATCCCATGTGCCCAGGGCTTTTCCTCAGGCTCNCTGCTGGAGGTGTCCTGGTGTCCAGCTGCAGCTCCAGGAGCCAGCATCCCATTTGTGTCCTCCATCCAAACATCCCATGTGCCCAGGGCTTTTCCTCAGGCTCTGCCCTTCCAGCCAGGGCACAGCCACCAGCCACCTGCAGCTGGACTGTCCCTTGCAGGTGCCTCATCCCTGGGCAGTTCCAGCCGGGATGAGCCCGGAGCAGCCTCTGGCGCTGCCCAAGCACCGGAGTGAAGCAGCTTCTCCCAGAATAACTCCCAGCGCCGCGCCGCTGGCGGATCCTCCCTCCCGGGATGTGTGAGGGGCTCAGCACCTCAGGCTCGGCAGGGAATTCGGTGCTCGAGCGAAGTGTGAGACTGTGGGAAGCGTCTGGAGCGGCGGCGGCTCCGCTGTGCCAGCCTGGCAGCAGCTGCCACCGCCCGTATGGCTCTGCCCACATGCACCCCCTCTGCAGTGCCTCCCGAACGTGCAATATCAACATTGCGGGAGCAGAGGATTTCTGCATGTCATTATCCCAAGGTTTATTTGAATAAAAGGCTGGCGGGGGGAGGCAGAGCCGGCTCCGCCGCGCGGCTCCGGCGGAGTCTCGCAGCTCGGCTCGGAGATGCCGATAGACTGCGGGAGCACAGACACAGCCAGGGCTGTGTTTGCTTTGCCGAGTGCTGCTAAAACATGTTGCCATCGAGATTCCCAAGCCCCACGTTTCTAAAATATTCATTGCCACAGCCCAGATTCCCTCCCAAGGAGCAGAAAACCAGGCAGAGACAGGAATCTATCTGGCATCCCCTTGTGGCTTTGCTTCTCCCTGCTGCGATGGGAGTGAGGAGCACAAGCAAAGGAGAGCCCAGATCCCGGTGGATTGCTGCCAGGCCTCGTGGCAGACACCAGAGTGTCCTCACGTAGTTATCCCCTCAATATCTGCACCACGGAGTCTGGGATGAGGAATCAGTGATGAGCAATCTATAAAAAGGGGATGAGGAATCCATGAAAAGGGGATGAGGAATCAGTGATGAGGGAGCCATAAAAAGGGGATGAGGAATCAGAGATGAGGGATCCATAAAAAAGGAGTCTGTAAGGAATCAGTGATGAGGGATCCATGAAAAGGGGTCTGTAAGGAATCAGTGATGAAGGATCCATAATAAAGGGTCTGTAAGGAATCAGAGATGAGGGATCCATGAAAAAGGGATAAGGAATCAGTGATGAGGGATCCATGGTAAGGGGTCTGTAAGGAATCAGAGATGAGGGATCCATAAAAAAGGGGTCTGTAAGGAATCAGTAATGAGGGATCCATGGTAAGGGGTCTGTAAGGAACAGCCACACAAGCTGCCATGAGGAACAACAGCCAGCAGTGTGGCCAGAGCCCTTTAGTGACACCTCAGAGTCACCTGGGCACCTTCAGAGGTGTCTGAGCTGTGTCCAGGGGCAGGATGGACACGCAGGAGAAGCTCTCCAGCATGGACCTGCTGTTCCTGAGGTCAGGAATTCCATCCCCTGCACGCTCTGCTGCCCTTTGGGATCTCATCCAGTGCCCCACTGCTGTCACATGGAGATGTCACCATCATGGTGACTTTAAGTAAGAAAAATACACACTCTCCTGACCTGGTCAAGTTTTGTTGTCCCCGAGATTCCCGAAGGTCCTGGTCACAAACGCCACATTTTGGAGCGACTCCACGTGCAGAGCATTGCCCGAGGCAGCGGCAGCTGCTCCAGAATGACCCGGTTTGGGGGCAGGGGTCCCGTTTCAAAGGGGCAGGGAATGTTCGGGGACCGGCTCAGCAGCCCCGTGAAAAGGCTGAGCTCAGGAGGTGCCCCAGGGCTCCAAACTGCGCCTCCAAATTGCCAGGTGCAGATGTCCTTCCCACCCGGCTCTCCCAGGCCCCTGCAGCCCGAACCATCGCGTTTGTGGGTCAGATTTCATTAAGGAGGGCCGGATGCTTGGAAGACATGGAACGTTTGTCTCTGGTTATTGTCCGGGAGATTTACATAATGGATTAGCGCAGATTAGCCCGGCACTGGGAGAGGCCCCGGCTTGCTTTGCGTGCTCCACAGGCGAAGGATTCCGGCTGGAAATGGGATGATCTAATAACAGGGATAATTGCTGCTTTATGGACTATAAGTGCTGCCATGTCAGGGGCTCGTCCGCCTCGACAGTGAGGCCATTGTACAAATATAAATCCCCCGGTCACCCCACAGCTCACAGGGACTTCCATGGGGACACTGAACACCTGCACCACGAGATACCAGCAGCGAATTAATTGATCCGACTCCTTAAAGCTGCTTTAATGGGATCCCCCGGTGCTAATATTCCCGCTTTCCCATCCCCCCGAGCGATGCTGGAGGAGGGGAAACTGAGGCAGGGCAGTTTCCCTTTGCACAGGGTGGAGGGTGGCGTTCCCTTATCACTCCCCAGTCTCGGTGCTTTTGTCTCTGATTCCCTGAGGGTAAATTCAGGGCTCGACAATTAATTTCTGCCGGGTGTTTTGCACTGCTCAGGAGCCAGCCAAGCCCATACTGTGAATATTACAAAGCTTTTTAGAACAGGAGAGCTTGGCAATTGCGACAGCACTTTTGAATCATTCATAATTTTGCACAGGGGCAACTTCTGTAGGTGTCTCGTTTCCTCTATGTTCATAATGTTTTAGGACTAAAAATAACACGGAATTGCTGTTCGAAATGTGAGCGAGGAATTAGAATTGCCAAGGAACTCGAGAGTCAAACTGTACTGGAGGACATCAGAGCCTTCCCACAGCCGCAGCTCCAAACCCAATTAATCCCGGGTTAGGCACAGGGAAAACGTGTGCCTGGAAAGGTTGGGAAACAGCTCCCACTTCCCAGCCAAGCAATGTGCAGATGAGTGAGGAGAAGGGGATTTTTTGGGAAATTAGTTGGAGCTCCTTTGTGCCCACAAACACCACGATGCTGAGGCCAGCTGAGCACCTGAGTTACATCTCTCTAAAATTCTCGTGAGGAAAGCGATGCCTTGGGACAGCAGAGCTGCACTCCTGCTCCTGGTGGGAATCTCCTGCCTCGTGCTTTCCATGTGAGGCTGCTCCCATGGCTTGGGACAACATCCTGGAGAGGTTTCAATAACTCCTGTGGATATGGGATCCCTTCCTGCAGAGGGGCTTTGCTGGAGCTGCCTGGGACATTCAGTGGTGACAGTGATGGAGCTGGGATTGGGCTGCATGACAACACTGCAGGCACTGAGGCACCAAAGCTTTGGGACAGCACAGGCAGAGTGGGGAGAGCTGGGAGTGGGGAAAATCCTGGTGGTGGCACAGGAAAACCACTCTGATCCCACAGCAGGGGAGGGGGGATGCTGCCCCTGTGCTCAGGTGAGACCCACCTGCAGAGCTGCCCCAGCCCCGGGGCCCAGCACAGGAAGGAGCTGGAGCTGCTGGAGCCAGGCCAGAGGAGGCACCAGGATGAGCAGAGGGATGGAGCAGCTCTGCTGGGAGGAAAGGCTGGCACAGCTGGGATTGTTCAGCCTGGACAGGAGAAGCTTTGGGCTGAGCTCAGGGTGGCCTTGCAGGGCCTGAAGGAGCTGCAGGAAACCTGGAGAGAGACAATTCCCAAGGGCTGGAGGGACAGGACACAGGGAATGGCTTCCCACTGCCAGAGGGCAGGGCTGGATGGGAGATTGGGCAGGAATTGTTCCCTGGCAGGGTGGGCAGGCCCTGGCACAGGGTGCCCAGAGCAGCTGTGGCTGCCCCTGGATCCCTGGCAGTGCCCAAGGCCAGGTTGGACATTGGGGCTTGGAGCAGCCTGGGACAGTGGGAGGTGTCCCTGCCATGGCAGGGGGATTGGAATGGAATGAGGTTTAAGTTCCCTTCCACCCCAAACCATTCTGGGATTCTCTAACCAGAATTGCTCTGGGCTGAGCCAGAGCTGCCCTCAGACCCCTCACATTGTCCTGGCTGGCTCTGAAGGAGCACCTGACCCTCTCAACTGGTGGAGTCATTTTCCTGAAGAAAAGCCCCCCTCTGACCCCCTTGGGTTTGGGATCCCCTCAGATTCCTTTCCAAGAGGTCGCTGCTTAGATCCCTCCCTGCCTTTCCCAAGCCTTGCCCAGCTCCCCTGAGCCCTCCTCCGTGGCAGGGGTCTGCTCCAAGCCCTTGCCTGATGATTTCTGTGCTGAGCTCTCCTTTGAGCTGAGGGAATGAGGAGAATTCACGTCCTGGAAGTTTCAGCCTCTTCTTTCGGAATTAATTTTGCAAGCTCCTCCTTGGCCCGAGCTCTCTGCGGGCTCAGGCAGAACAGGGCCAGCAAGAGGGGAAAGTCATGTTGCTGGTTAAATCTCCAAAGCAAAAATAATCCATTTTAATGAAGGTTCACAATCTGCAATGAATGTGAAACAATGTTGTCAGCTAAGCTGTTGCATTATTCACTTTTATTTGTACAAGGTCCTTCCATTAATATTTGACTACAAGAGAATGCAATTAAAAATTTTCTACTTGAATAAACCTCTCACCACGGTGTTGGTTAAAGGATAAAACCCTTTTACAGTGGTGGAGAGGGGAATTCAGCACACTGGCACGTGGGTCACACCCCAACTCTCATCCTCCTGCACCCCATGTTTTGTTCCCTGCTCTCATTTTCTGCCGTGTCTTCCCTTCCATCCTTGCCCCACATCGGCTCCTCTGGGCTCCCCTGCTCCCTTCCCTGGCATTTGGAGGATCCCAAAGCAATCATTTCCTTCAGAGCAGAGCCAAGACAGGCAGGGAAGGGAGGGGGATGTGCAGGCAGGTGGGAAGCACCCCCAGTCCACAGTTCCCCGAATTTTCAGGCTGAGGCAGAGCCCCATTTTCCCGGGAAGGAGTGGGGCTTTGCCTTTGTGTCCAGGGGTGTTTGCTGGCAGGGAGAGATGATTTATTATTTAAATTTTGGCATGCATGGCTGGGCACTGAATTAGTTGTAATCTCCCAGGATGGGAGGAAAAAACCTTCTAGGATCAGGGAAGAGAGTTCAGACACGAGCTCAGCTCGTCACAAAAGGGAAGATGTTGGGGACAAGGGACACAAGGATGATATGCAAAGCATGGAGTCACATATAGAAGGATTAGGCACTAATTCCCTTTCCAGAGCATCCAGGAAGAAAGAGCCTGTGGTGAAAATAAAGCCACAGAGTTTAGGTGGGCACAGAGAGTTGAAATATGGCCAGGTTTGTATGGATTTGGGGCAGGGAAGAGGACAACCCACGAGCTTTGAACTGCTGGGCCTTTGGGAGATCCCTCCCTGCTCCCAGGCTCCTGCAGGGAGCTGGGAAGTGCCACCAGGAGATGGACAATCCATCCTGTGCTGCTTCACCTCCTGGAGAATCCAACGCTCCCTGTGGGGCTGTTGGGAAAAGCACATGGGAAGTTTGGGAGCCTGGAGGGCAGAACAGGATGGGATAGAAGGAGAAAAGCTGCATGGATATGTGGAAAAGGAGCCTCTGGCCTCAAACAATGAAGTCTAGGAGTGGTTTGGAGCCTCTTTTGGAGGAGAAATCTGGGGCTGAGAGGGCCAACCTTGGGGGCAGAGAGACAGAACATAACAGAGCAGGGGAATAACCTTCAGAGGGACTTCTAGAGGAAAGGGACCCTCAGGAGAGTTTCCACCTCCCCAGGGACCTCCACACAACCAGAGAAACCAGAGAGGATTTTGGGGAATAAATAAAAATAAAGCTCAACTGATCCAGGTCCAGCATCCTATAGATCACCTTTGGATTTTGGGAGAAGATCTGCCAGGGCACACAGTGTGCAGAGATCCAACCCCATCCCATGGCAAAACCTCGCTGATCCCTGTGGGAATTCCATACCCTCACCATTAAACCCCACCCAGGAGCATTTGCACATCTGCATCTCTTTAATGGTTGGATTTGATGCTCTTAAAGGTCTTTGCCAACCTAAACGATTGGGGTCTGTCTCCTTTTGGGACCAAGCAGGACCTGCTGCTGTGCCTAAAATCCAGAAAAGCTGTCAGCACTGTCCTCCTCTTCCTGCATTGAACATATTCCCATTTCTGGGACAAGCACAGCTCCTCAGGAGTTCTCCTGCCCTTGGGCCCCCGGGATCATCACTGAGGCTGGAGCAGCCCATCCACAGGGATCCCAGGGAACACAACAACCAACCAGCAGCGACCGCCAGGAGGATTCAGGGAATATTCTGTGGCTATTCTGCTCTTCCCTGGCTCTTTGTGGGGAAGATGTGTCAGGTTGCAGTGCAAGATGTGACCAGAGGTATATATTCTCAGAGGTATATATTCTATCACCAGCTGTTAAACCAGCTGGGGCCGCGTTCTTTATCCCTGCCAGGACCCATCCTCCCCCCAGGGGATATCTGCTGTCCATGGGCCATCCAGGCTCACTGCAGGGCTGAGACAATTCCATCAGCCCATGGGGAGATGCTCCACCCAGGGGGAGGAGCCCAGCATTCCTGCCTGGATCAAAGCTGGCATTCAGAACAGCAGCACAGCCTGTTTGCACTGGATTCCCAGAGGGAGACCAGACCCAGCTCAGCACCACTGGACCTTCTACAGGATCATCTCTGCTCCACCAGAACCACATCTGGCACTGCAGGAGGGCTGGATTGGGCTGACACCAACAGCCTGAGCAACAGGGGGTCAGGAGTGTTCTGACTCTGTCACTGTTTTGTTTTCTTTGTACTACTGCATTTTTATTTTAATTTTCCTACTAAAGAACTGTTATTCCATTCCCATATCTTTGCCTGAGAGCCCCATAATTTCAAAATTAAAATAGTTTGGAGGGAGGGGGTTTACATTCTCCATTTCAAGGGAGGCCCCTGCCTTCCTTAGCAGACACCAAACCTAGACAAGGTGGCAGTGACATCCAGAGCTCTGGAGAAGCTGCTGGCACCATCTCCAGGCTCTCCTGAGGGGCCCTGGCTGCACCCCTGGAGATTTCACATCCCACAGCTGCCACTGCAAGGGGGGATCAGCACATCCAAGCCTCAGGAATCTGCCCATGGAATGCTAAGCAGCACCTCAAGCAGGGCCTGGGAGTGCACAGAGAGGAATCTTCAGACCTTCAATTCACTTCACTCCAACTCTTCCCAGATAAAAGAAGGATTAGGAAGCCCATTCATCTTCGGGAGTGCTGTGGAAAATCAGTCCATTATTTGTGTCCCATTAATGTTATCTGGGCCAGGGAGATGAATAATTCCATCCCCAGCAGCAGATTTGTACAGTGAGGAGTACAGAAGACAAGGGCCCATCCCAAACAATCAGGCTGGAGTGGGATGCTGAGGGCTGGTTCATGGAATGTGTGCCAGGATCCCACCCCAGGCCAGGCTGGGGCTCCCAGGAGCTCTCCCAGGAGCAGTGGAGTGCAGCTGCATCCCAATCCCAAAGCATTCCCAGAGANGGGCTCTGCTCCCAGGGAACAGGGACAGGAGGAGAGGGAACGGCCTCAGGCTGGGCCAGGGGAGGCTCAGGGTGGACAGCAGCAGGAATTTCTCCATGGAAAGGGTGCTCAGGGATTGGAACTGCCCAGGGAGGTTTGGAGTGCCCATCCCTGGAGGTGTCCCAGGAAGGGCTGGAGGTGGCACTGAGTGCCCTGGGCTGGGGACAAGGTGGGGATGGGGCACAGCTGGGACTGGATGATCCTGGAGGTTTTTCCAGCCTCAATGATTCTGGAATTCTGTGAAATACTTTCCTTTCATCCAAACTGCTCTCCTCATTACAGACCCACCCTTTGAGCAGAGACCGATGTGAGGAAACCTCAGAGACAGAGCCTGGAAAATTCCAAGCAGTTGGAAAAGGCAGTGGCCGGACAGGAGCTGGCCGCTCCTGCTGTCCCACCCCCAGAGCTGCTGGGAAGGCCTGGAGGTACTAAAATCTGGTTATTGAACGATCCGGGAGTGCTGCAGTGCTGCTCAGGGAGATTTATCCCCCATCTGTGCTTGTTTTCATTCCACCGGCACACCTAATAAATATCCCCTTTTAAACCAAAGCACCTCCATTTACAAACCTGTTAGCAGAGCTCTGGCATTTCCCAAGGATTTTGCCTCCAACATCCCCGCCTGGAAGGCCACGTGTTAATCCCCAGAACTCGCTGGGATTTCTCAGGCTGGAGGTCCCTCGAGTTTTCTCCTCGGCTGAAAAACAGATAGTCCAAAATCTTCCAGATGCCCACGCAGGTGAGAGCCAATAATCCTGGGAATTTGAGAGAGCGTTAACAAACTGAAACTCTCGTTCTAGACAAGCACATAAAGGCTCAGAAACCTTTGTTGTGCACAAAGAGAAGAGGAAAAAAAAAATAAAAATAAAAAAAATTAAAACTCACCAAATCCCAAAGCCCTGCGAGGCAGTAAGTAAAGTTTGGCAACTTCCAAATGCATTCCCTGTTGTTCCAAGCTGTTCCCTGTGGCTCCCCAGAGGGCTGGTCCATAAAGGATAACAACCTTTGCCTGCTGGGAGCTATTAGCTTAAATGGGAGCGGGCTGCTGCAGCATTTAAGGCTGATTAGAATGGTGTCATTGGATTTGTATGCACTGGGATCCATGCAGATGGATTTCACAAAAATTCCGAGAAATTACATCCAGGAAAGGGAGTTAAAGGGATGTCTCAATGCGTGGCAAGCGCTCGCTCGCTCGGCTGACTGAAATTGCAAATAGAGGAGCAGGAAAAAAGGAAAAGAAAACCACAAGGAAGTTAAAATGAGGCTGGGGAATTTAGGAACAGAATTCCAGGCTCTGGAATGGGCAGATGGATTAGGGATCAAAATGGCCACATATCTCTTCCTCATTTTTGCATTAAATTCGAATTTTTTTTTCATTAGATGTGTGAGCACATGAAATCATTGCTGTGTTACACGTGGAATTGCACGAAATTCGGGATGTGTGGTTACCCTCCGTGCAGGTGTCACCCCTGCATTAAAGCTTCTCCCATCCCAGCACTTCCAGGCGTTCCTGGGCCACACTGGGAGCCAGGAAACCTCATCAGCTCAGGTAGCAACCCTCAAATTTCCACATCCTGGGAACGAGCAGGGAATTTGTCGCTGGATAAAGCCCCTGACCCAGAAAAGCATCGACCTCTTACAACTAATTTGTCTCCCTTTGACTTGCAAATCTCAGGAATTTTCCACCCCAATCAACTCAGCTCTCACCTCCCTCTGAGAGGGCAAAGCAGCTCCTGCAGCATCTTCTGCTGGAAGGTTTTTGGTTTCTCTCCAGGCTTTAGCGGCTCCTTTTGGGGCTTTCTCACCCATGGAGCTGCTGGAACATTCCCAGCGTTCCCCAGATACAGGGAATGGAGCTGGGCTTCCCCAGCCACCCCGGGGATGCCACAAGGGCCACCCAGCCAACCCCAGAGCACGGCACAGGCGGAGCTTTCCAGCAGCTTCTTGGGGCCCAGAGCCATTGATGAGCTTCCACTTTATTAAAACAATCGCTAATAAGTGTGGCATTCTTCAGGCAGGCTCAGAGTCTGCTCCCTGTGCCCAAAGCCACGGCCTTGGCCTGGCTGGATTGGACCAGAGATGGTGGGATGAGGGAAAGGACAAGGAAGAGTCTTTGAACTGCCTGAAACAACCTGATGGTCGTGATCGTTTTCATCCCATCACATTCATCTTCATCCCATCCTTGGGAAGAGTGGGATACAGAGGGGCACTGCAAACATCCCACTACCAGGGCAACATTCCTTGATTTTCCAGCCCCATCCAGGCCCACTTCCCCAGCTCCAAAAGGTTTAACCCTTCCTTCCCTCTCCAAACCCTTCCCGCTTGCATAAACAGCGCCTCAGCCCCCAGTAATCCTTTTTTAACATTTAACGAAATCTTTTTCTCCTTCTTAAGGCTTAAGGAGAACAAAAAAAAAAAAAAAAAAAAAAAAAAAAAAACCCCTTTCCTTCTCCCTTTTTAGCAAA
>VXBB01024696.1:490513-502914 GCA_013399915.1 Illadopsis cleaveri | reverse complement strand
GGTAAATGTGCACAGGGGGAGAGTGTCCGTGTGCCTTTCCCGTGGAATTCAATGTGCCTTTCCCATGGAATTTCCAGCTGCACTAAGGGAAATATAGGCTAAATAAAGGAAATATAGGGCTATCAGGAAAAAGTGTTTTACAGAAAGTAAATAAAGTATTGGAATGCTCTGCCTGAGGAGGTGGTGGAGTCACCATCCCTGGATGTATTTAAGAAAAGACTGGATGTGGCACTTGGTGCCATGGTTTAGTGGAGGTTAGGGCTGGGTTGGACTTGATGATTTTGGAGGGCTCTTCCAACCTATTGATTCTGATTCTGATTCTGAATTCCCTCGCCCATCCTCCCCCGAGCAGCCCCGCGCTGCCGGGACGCTGCTCACCCTCGGTGACACTGGCACTGCCCGGGGGCACACCCCGGGGGAGCAGCACCTCTCCTGGTCACCACTCTGGCACACAAATCATGGAGTCTTGGCATCACAGAACCATGGAATGCAATGGAAGGGGCCTTAAAGCTCATCTCAGTCCATATGCCATGGTAGGGACAGTTTCCACCAGCCCCGGGTGCTCCAAGCCCTGTCCAGCCTGGTGACAGCCTGGTCCAGCCCTGTCACTGTTCCTGTGCCCACAAAGACACCTGAATGCTAGTCCTGCCCTGCACATCACCCCTTCCATCAGTGACACCACCCCTACAGGTGCTGCAGCAGCCCAGGAGCTCCTGCCCTGAACTTTGGGGCTCCAGACCATTCTCTGCAAGTCCTTCTCCAGGCTGGCACCCTCCTGCTGCCTGGGGGTGACTCCTGTGCCACAGAAATGCTCAGGCTGGCTGCAGCTGCAGAGGGAACACCGGGTGTGAGGGCTCAGCCAGTCATGATTCACCATTCCCATAGCTTGGGAGGATTAACTAATTCTAACTCATTAATTAGCTCTGTCTGGGCTACAGGTGCTACAGCAGGCATGGAGGAAAGGTCATGTCCTCCATGTGCCCCTACAGCTGGTCTTTGCTGTGGAAACGACATTCCCAAAGCAGGGATAGGAGGGTGGAGAGAAAAGAGTCCAGGGACAGCATCCACTGGTGCCCCTGCCAGGAGAGAGTCCTGCCTGTGGCAACAGGTGACCCCACCTCAGACCAAGGCCACCCACGCTGACTTTCCCACCTGAGGCACACCAGAAGATGGGAGGAGAGCTCCAGGAACCATTCCTGATGCCCAGGGATGATGGGAAGGCCACGGGAAGCGGCTGGGGGAGCGCAGCAGCCGAGATGTAATCCCACACCCTTGGCTGTTTAATGCTGCTTATTGCAGCCCTCAATTCTCCCTCTCCCTGCAAGACAAATGTGATCAGCGCTCCGTGAGCTCGCCCAGCCCTCCCCAGCCCCGCTGCAGCCAGCAGGGAGATTTGCTGGGGGGCAGGATAAGATTGTGCAGATATAATAACTCCATTCATCACCGGCGAGCGGGGCCGGGCGAGCGGCGCTTTGTAAATGGCTCGGGACGTTTGGCAGCTCAGATGTCACCAATCTCCCTGACAGGCAATACCAGGGTGCCCTGCAGCCCCGGGGCAGCACAGCCAGGGCAGCCACAGCCACGGGCACGGTGCCAGCGGGGCCTCTGCTGCCCCATGGGGAGAGCATGGAGGGGAAGGATCTCCCTGCCTTGAGAATCCCAAGAAAACGCTCAGAGCAGCGGGAGAACCAGTCTGGAGGGGCTCATTCCCCAGGAATGAGTGATGGCCTGAGACCACAGCACCCACAGTTCCCACAGGAGCCATCCTCAGCCTTCCATAGGCTTTGGGAGCTTTGCATTTAACGTCACAAAAATCACAGAAAACTTGGGCTGGGCGAGACTGGTGACAGCCTGGTCCACCCCTGCCATGGCAGGGACACCTCCCACTGTCCCAGGCTGCTCCAAGCCCCAATGTCCAGCCTGGCCTTGGGCACTGCCAGGGATCCAGGGGCAGCCACAGCTGCTCTGGGCACCCTGTGCCAGGGCCAGCCCACCCTGCCAGGGCACAATTCCTGCCCAATCTCCCATCCAGTCCTGCCCTCTGGCAGTGGGAGCCATTCCCTGTGTCCTGTCCCTCCAGCCCTTGGAAATCATCTCTCTCCATCTTCTTTGTAGCCTTCTTTCAGATACTTGGACCATGTGGATGTGTTGCCTATGGAAAACCTGGATCTCCAAGGATTTGGTGCTTTCCCAGTTCACTCACACACACAGAGCACTGGTTGGTGCATCCCTCCTGTTCCCCCCTGACTCAAAGAAATATCTTCCATCAGCCAAACTAAAAGGAATTAAAAGAAAAGGTGGTCCAGCTGCATCCCACATTCCTGCTCATTGCCTTCAACCCCTGGGAAGTGCAATCCTGCTGCTGACACATGGCTTGGATTCAGGAGCTTTACTACCCCAAATTCCCTGTCCTGATTCCCTCTGCTGATCCAGGAACTGCTGATTTCCATGCCCACCCTACAACCACTCTGGAAATTCCAGGTCTGCAGAGACACCAGTGAGGGACAGGGCTGTTAAACACCCACGGGCTGGGGAGATTGTCCATTCCCAACTCAATTTTTTGGCCTACATCCATTTTTAAGTTTTGGATTCCTTTTCCCAATTTTTAATTACCGAGTTGGTACAGAAGGAACATTGAACCCCACAAGTTTTCCTCCTATCTGGGTTTTTCATTAGAAGCCTGGCATCTGTGGAAGAAAATCCAAGAAAGACTTTGTCTTTCCTGACACAAAACAGCCTTCCCAGAGCTTAATAGAAATTTGAGTGAGGCTTTTGCTGCCAAGGATGCAAAAAAAAAATTGATTTTGTGTGTTCAAATTCACGCCTTATTTTTTGCAAAATATTTTCCGAGGGTGAAATTTCCCGTGCTTGCTTTCAGCAGAGTTTGTAGGACTGTGTTGAGCTGCTTCTCCTCAGAACAGTGATTACCAATGTTCATTTTCAGGATTAAAATAAAAACAACAAACAAATGATTCTTGTCATTCCACAAAGAATTAGGGAACTGCTGCAGCTTCCTACACACACACATGGTGTGAGGATTTCTCCACAAAATCCTTGGCACACCTAGGCTGGGCTAAAGGCAAAATAAATAAATAAGTGTTTGACACAAATAATTATCAAAATGCCTCAGAGCAACCCATATTTCAGCAGAGTAATGAAGGCAGGTACTCATTGTGCTCTGTCAAACCAAACAACTCACTTTTAGTATTCCTGCAGTGCTTTCTTCCAGGTAAGCACTATATTTACTTCTGGAATGTTATGGAGACACTACATTTACTTCTATATTCCCCCTGCTTTTTATATTTGAAGGGAATGGCATTATGGGTGCATTAAATAGGGGGATGGAGGAGCACTACTTGGAATATTCAAGGTTCTTTCATGCTGGGAGCACAGTGTGAAGGTCTCCTGCCCAAGGGACGGCTTCAGTCAGAAAAACCCAAGAGTTTGGATCAGCTCCCCCACCTGAACGTGTGGGGAGAGTCAGAGGGAGAAGAGAGGAGATGTTTTCAGGTGTAGGAGAAGGAATTGGGTAAGTTCTTACAAACATTGAGAGGNACCCAGGGCTGAGGGCCTCTCTCACTGGGGCCCCTCTCCGGGCTGAGCAGCCCCAGCTCCCTCAGCCTCTCCTGGGCACGGAGATGCTCCAGGCCCTTCCTCAGCTCCAGGAGCTCCTGTCCCTGCTGTGCTGAGGATCCAGAGCTGGACACAGCACCCAGAGGTGCCCCCAGGGCTGGCACAGGGGCAGGATCCCCTCCATGACCTGCTGGAAATGCTCTTCCTGCAGCATCCCAGGATCCCATTGGCCTCCTTGGCAGAACTGATTATTTCTGTCATTTTCCTTCCCTGGAATGGGAGGGAACCACTCATCCTATGCTCCCTCCATGCCAGAAAGTGCTGGATATCCTTCTCAATCTCAGATGGATTGGGAGTGCAAATGTCCTGGACAAAGGGAAGAAATCTCATGAGACAGAAGTTGACCAGCTGGAGGGGAGCAGTAGAAGGACACAGCACATGCAGATGTGGCTGCTTTGGACTGGGCAGACTGGGAGGAAGAGCTCCAGAGCAGGCAGGGCAGGAGCTGAGCTCTGGGAAATCCCTAAGGGAATGGCCATAGGACTGTGCAGAGACAGCACATAACAGCAACCCCATAAACAATGGACAACACCATAAAAACAGAACACCAGCCTAAAACCCCCATCCTGTGAGCATCCCTGGAAACCAGCACTGCACAGCAGGACACGGGGTCATCAGAGCACAATTCAAGGACTTTTGGCAGAGAAACTTCATTTTAAAGAAAATTGTTATTGCTGCATGGAGTGTCCTGTGTGCATTTATTGTTTGGAAAATGAGCCCTTCCCCAGGGGCCGTGGTCTGTTCCTGCTGGGAACAGCATCTCATCCCTGTCCTGGAGCCCAGGAGCAACCCATGAGCATGGGGACAAAAGGAACAGTCTGAGGGTGTTGTGACCCCCAGGACCAGCCTGGGCTTGATCCATTCATCCTTTGCAATTATTTTTCATCTCTTTTCTTCCAGTGCAGCTTCACTGGAGGTGAGGATGAGCAGACAGAGCAGGTAAACACCTCACATGGAGATCCAGGCCTCCAGTGGCATCCTCAGCAGCAGGAACGAGCCCTTTTCCTAAAAAATCCAGGCAGGACAACAGCCATCAGCTGGCAAACAGCCTCTGATGGAAAGGATGCAAATGTGAGAGGCTGCCCTGACGGTTCTGCCAATGATCTAATGAAGCACAAGAAGCGTTTCTGAGCGTGGCTGTGGAACAGACATTTACATAATGTTTGTCTGCAGCTCGGGCTGTTACGCTGGGATGGCTCTGCAGGAAGGACAGGCTGTCCTCCTGGAGGTGGCACTGAAAAATGTGCTTCCCTCCCAGCCTGAGGGACAGCATTTGTATTCCCTGTTCCCAGGGAAATCTGCAGCCTGGGGAGACACTGGGCAGGTCACTGGGGACAGGGAGCACCCAGCACCCTCCCAGGCACATCCCAGCCTGGAGTGAGTGGGATCACTGTGCCAGGAGAAGTGGGAGCAGTCAGGGGGCACAGGTGGCAATCAGGAGCCACCAGCCCAGAGAGGTAAATGGGGTCAGGTAGCTCAGGTGCCTTGGAGAATGAAATGGGTATTTCCAAACTATCCCAGTGTAGGGCAGGAAAGGTATTTTGCAGCTGGGTGTGGGGAGCAGGGACACAGGCAAGAGGTGTCAGGGAATTGTTGGAGCACCTGTAAAGCTTGCACAGGTCACCATGGATGGTCAACTTTGGGACAATGATGGTTTTGTAGGAAATGATCTTTCAATCCAGTTTTACTTAATAAAACTGGAGAGAAGCAGCCAGAATGTCTCAGTTTGACTGAGGAGTGTAACAGAGAGAGTTAATTACTTATTGCAACCTGAGGCTCCAAACCCAGCCAGAAATCAGGGTTTGAAATGCTGCTCTCACCAGCAAAACGTGGGAAAAGCCATGGGAATGCCACCAGCCCCATCTTTGGGAAAGGGGCACGTCCATCCCTGAGCTCCACGGAGCTGGAGCTGTGCCCAGTCCCCACTCCCATCTGCTGGACCTGCAGGGGGGCTCAGATTGACAAAACTTCAGCTTCCCCACGGATTGGAGCTGAGAGAGGACACCAAAATGGACTCTGATTTTAATTTTTCAAAGACTTCTATACTTAGAAGTCTCTTGCTGGCCCTCAAAGTGGACCTGTTACTCTCTGCTCTTCAGATGATTTATTAATTACAGGCAGAGTTACGGCAGAGCTGCAGCTCCCCCAGTCCTGGTGATTTGTGTGAGACTGAGAATAAAAAGCCTTCCCCCTTTGCAGAAATAAACCCCACATGCCCAGGCAAAAAAAAGGGGAATGTCATCCTTAAAAACTACACCCAAACACACACACATATCTATTCATATATATATATATATTTATATATAGCTTTTGGTGATGTGTCTCATGCTTCAGGACTGAAGCTATTTTTATGCTTTTCATAAATGACCATGGAAGAACATTTCAAATGAAGCTCAAAGAATAACATCCTTTTGTTCCCAGGAACAGATACAGCCAGAATGGACTTGGCTGAGAAATAAAATCAGACTTTGAAGGGAGGAGACAGAGCAAAGTTACCTGAATAGCTGCAAACTCAGAATTTCTCGTCTCACTGTCACTGCATGAGAGATTTCTTGAGTTTGGAGAAAGCTCCTGGTTCCCATCTTAGGAGGGATGCAAAGAACAATATAAGACCTCCTTCAAAATCCCAAAAGAGGCATTTGATGCTCTTTTGGAAGTGGCTGAATGCTGTGAAGGCCTCTGGAGATGTGTTAATTATGGACAACCCAATTCTGGCCTCATGGACGCTCAGCCATGGAAGATATTTCAGTTACAGCAAGGCAGACACATCAGAACTCCAATCAATAGGTGGATCCTTTATTAAACCTAAAGAGAGAGCCAGGATTGGAGGGAAAAGATTTTATTGGTTTGTCCTGGATAAATCAAACAGCAGAGCTCAACTTTATTTCTGCAGGAGAGAAGGTTCAGAGAATCCCAGAACTGGGGGTTGGGTTGGAAGGAATCTCAAAGCCCACCCAGTGCCACCCCTGCCATGGCAGGGACACCTCCCACTGTCCCAGGCTGCTCCAAGCCCCAATGTCCAACCTGGCCTTGGGCACTGCCAGGGATCCAGGGGCAGCCACAGCTGCTCTGGGCACCCTGTGCCAGGGCCTGCCCACCCTGCCAGGGAACAATTCCTGCCCAATCTCCCATCCAGCCCTGCCCTCTGGCAGTGGGAAGCCATTCCCTGTGTCCTGTCCCTCCAGCCCTTGGGAATTGTCTCTCTCCAGGTTTCCTGCAGCTCCTTCAGGCCCTGCAAGGCCACACTGAGCTCAGCCCAAAGCTTCTCCTGTCCAGGTGAACAATCCCAGCTGTGCCAGCCTTTCCTGCCAGCAGAGCTGCTCCATCCCTCTGCTCATCCTGGTGCCTCCTCTGGCCTGCCTCCAGCAGTGTGATGAGCACTGGGATTGTGGTCAGGACAAACATTTAGGATGCTCTTGGTGTGAACATGAGCATCAAACAGGTTAAAGAAAGGAAAAAGTCAGGATATGGAATTTTTTGGGGTGGTTGTCCCACACTATTAACCCCCAGTGGGGTCTGTACCCCTGAAACCCTTTCCCTGCTCCATGTGGGGCTCCTGCAGCCTCAGGGCCCCTCTGCACATCCCTGGGCTCAGGACCTGCTGCTCCAGCTTCATCTGAAGAAACCACTCCAGATAATGCATCTTTATTTGTTTTGGAGGAATTAGATTTAAATTCCCCCAGAAATTCAGTGAAACTCCTCTGTAATATACAGCACAAAGCCCACGAGCCCACACTCTGTGTACCTTCAGAGCAGAACATCCATCTTTGCAGCACTCAGGCAATTCCAAACTGAGAGGAAGTTTTTGGGAGAGGGACTCCTGGATTAGAGCCAGGTCTTGAACCAACAAGGACACAGCCTGACCTGTGACTCCTAAAAAAGGGTTTAGAAAATAGAGAATTTAGAAAATCCTTGCCAAGACAGCTGTGGAATTCAAAAGGTTCCAATGTCAGAACCGAAGCTAGGATGTGAAATTCCTTTTCATGAACATCGGCAGGAGGAGGGCCAAATAAAAGCTGTCACTTATTTTTCTTGTTGTCATTATATGGTTACAAGTGAAAGCAGAATGGGGCTTTTGCATCAGAGGATATAATACAGTCTGTAGGTGTTGGGGAAGAAAGGGAAAGGAATCAGCACGAGGGGAGGAGGGGAAGACGAGGGGAAAGTTACATAAAACTGCAAAGATGAAGCCATTTTGGGCAAGAAGGTTCTCAGGAAACTGAAAAGCCACGAAGGGGAGAAAGTTTGAGCTGCTGTGCTTGGGGATATTCATGTGGGGCTGTCCTGGTGTGGGAATCCTCACAGAGCCACAGGCGTCATGTCCAGTGCAGGCTGAACTTCTGACTTCCCCCAGGGGATGAGGAAGAGAATGAATTTCTGTCTTCCTACAGGGATGAAGAGAATTAATTTCTATTTCCTACAGGGGATGAGGAAGAGGATGAATTTCTGACTTCCTACAGGGGATGATGAAGAGGATGAGACTCCCCTCAGCTGCCTCCAGGAGCTCCACAGCCACTGCATCCAGCACAGGGTTTCCAATGCAGCCCCAAAGCCAAAGGGAAAGGGGAGGGTTCCCTTCCCTCCGGGGAAAAATTTCTTGTTGATTCCATCCCCACTGGCAGCTGGAACATGGGACAAATCCTGCTGCCCCTGGGGTGTCCCTCAGCAGGAATTCCTGCTCTGGGGACAGCAGAAGGGACAAGTGTCCCTCCCAGGCAGGACAGGGTTGGGGGTGCTCACCCAGGGCCCGGCATTAAGGCAGCAACAGAGATAAAAACCCGAGTAAAACCACAAAAGTGCAGAGCGTGGCTGAGCCGTGGGGCAGAAGGGAAAAGCACCACACAAGAAATTGATTCCATTAAAAAGTAATCTCAAATTTAATAAAAGTTATGATTTGATTATAGCCGTAGAACCGCAGGGCAGGGGAGGGAGCGCGGGGAGAGCTGGGGGGAGGCACCAGGGAGGGGAGAGCAGCTCTCAGGGCTGGCTCAGCCTCCTGAAGGGCTCTCCCAGCCTGCCTGGGCACGCTGGCTACTGCCTGGCTACTGCCTGGCTACTGCCTGGCTACCTCCTGCTACCTCCTGCTACCTCCTGCTACCTCCTGGCCTGTCCTGAGCGCCTCTCCAAGCCCCTCCACTCCCTGCACTCCTCTGTCCCCACTTTGGGATCAGGCCCAGAGGGGCACAGCAGTGGGGGAGGATGGAGAGCATCACGAGGGAGCTCCTTCAATAACACCAGCATTTATGAAATCAGTGCCTCAGCGTTCCTGCACGGATGCAGGGAAGTCCTTCATCGTGCCAGGAAACGCTGCTGCTTTTCCAAAGGCTGCTGGCATGGGCACAGCCACTGCTCTTCTCCAGCCTGGCCTCTCCAGCAGCCCCACATCCCCCTGAGGGTGAGTCCCACCTCCCCTCTGTGCTGGGACTGCAGCAGGCTCAGAGGGCTGGGGCAGGACAGTGCCCAGGGGGATCTGCCCCCCCCAGGAGCAGCAGATGCTGAGCTGAACCCTGGGGCTGTTGGTGGAGCCTGAGTGTTGGAGGAGCTGCCAAGGCTGAGACCTTCAGTGGCCAGAGCTGTGAGACCTCTTCTGCCTTTGAAAGCTCTCCTTGCTTGGTCTGGGAGCATCTCCTCCCTCCAGTGGGGACACAATTCCTGGTGACAGTGTGGCTGCAGCCTCCCTGGGGGCACAGCTGGGAGGGTGACACCAGCAAAAGGCTGACGGGGATGTGGGGAGGGGTTGGTCCAGGCCTGGTGCTGATCCAAACCCCACATTCTCCTAGGGAATGCAAGTGGGTCCCCTCATTTTTCCTGGGAGAGGAATGGGAATGGCCTGGGAGGGACAGGGGGAGCAGGGTGGGGAGATGGTTTTGCCACATGAGCCCAGGTAGTGGTGAAGGAGACCTTGCTGGTTCCCAGGAGGGTTTTCCTTGCCTGATCAATCAGAAACCAAACTCCCCAGCTCTGCTGTGCAAAATAGAGAAACAAACACAGATTATTTGCCTTGCTGGAGTCATGCAAACTCTCTACATTTTAAGAAAAGGAATGAACTGGTCTGTGAGTCACCATCACGCTGGAAGCACTGGTTATCCCCTCTCCAGTTCCTCTGTTCTCATGGATAAATTTGGCAGCTGGATGGCTGCCAGTGCCTCGACAGTAAATGCACATGAAGGATCTCTGTGTTTATACAATGTTGTTCCAGGTTAAGATATTCCTTTAAGTGCAGGTGACAAGCAGTGGCTGTGAGTGCAGACACCTCTGGAAAGGAGGGAAGAGAAATTAATTAATCCAGCCTCAATTATCAGGGCTTTACCTTTTAAGCTGAGCTATTACATTATTTGAAAGTCTAGTTAGGGAAGTAAAGAACAAAAGAAGAAAACAGCCAAGTGTTAGAACTCAAAGAAATCTGATAATAGGAATTAAAAGGGATCTAATGCTAGTGTAAAGCCTGCTGCTAAATGGGAATGATAAAATTGATGGGAGTGCTGCTGAAAAGTTAAATATGTTCCAAAAATATTTCTGCTTAGTAATTAAAAGAAGCCAAAAGGATGGAATATTGCAAGTTTAAGGAGCTAAGGAGTTATTTTTCATTCTAAACTGTAACTGTGGTAGTTATTAAATTGTATTATTGAGGCAAATGCATTTAAATTAGAGATGCTGTGCACTGGGCTTTGGAGAAACTCCGGGGGAACTTGGGGCTTAATGACACATCCTGTGATAATGTGGAATAGTGGGAAAGCTTCAGTGAGAGGGGAACAGTGGGCTGAAACAAAGACCAGAACGACATTTCTCAAGTGATTTTGCTCCACACTGTTCCTCCATAAAATAGCAGGACAGCTGCTAAAAAGATAGAGCTGATAATTAATTGAGAACATTATTAGAGCAGTTTATTACGGCCACTCAGCAGGATTTTCTGAGCGTTTCTGGTGAATTATTGAGGATCAGGCAGGATAACCCTGGGAGGGACTTTCCTGGGTGCCTCCCTGGATCACACACAGAACTGGAGGATGGACAACAGCAACTCTGAAACAGGAATTAAATCCAGGGATTCAGAGGAACATCCTGGAGCTCCACAAGCCATAGATAATCCTCCAATGTGCTTTAAAGCTCTTAATATCAAGTCCAAAATATCAAAGCCTTCAAAAACAAGGAGGGGGAGACTGTGAATGTGCCACTGCTGTGGGCTCCTGCAATAGGAGGGGTTTGGCCCAATAAAAACATCCAGGAGGTCTTTGAAAGTGTAACTCCATGTCATAAAGAAGGTGGGAAATAGAAAGGCATCCCTATGATCCTTGATTTAAAGGAAAATCTCCTTCTTCTTCCCAAATCTGGTGATCAGGTCAAGATGCATCTTCCCAAATCAAATCTGCCTCTACCTGCAGCTGCTTGTTAGTACTACAGAAGGAAAAAACCCAACCTCAAGCCCCTAGTTAGACATCCAGTGGCAGAAACAGGAATTCTTCCTGATCCCTGCGCCCTCAGGATTATATAGAGCATACTATGGAATAATAAATACATGTTCCTGTTTACCCTTTAGATAGACCCTGATGTCCCCTCAAGCCCTCATATCCAATCCAGAGGTTCAGAGGAACATCCAGGAGCTTCACAAGCCACAGATAATCCTCCAAGGTACTTTAAGGCTCTTAATTCCAACTCTAAAATACCAAATTCTCCTAAAGCCAGTGAGTCAGAGAAAGAAAGGAGAGCCTGTGAATGTGTCACTGCTGTGGGCTCTGCAGCAGGAGGGTATCAGTCCAGTCACAGCATCCAGGGGACAATTTCTCACTGTTTCCCGTCTGGAGGACGAGCAGGGCTGGCGTGGGATGCTCTGAGGTGTCTGGAGTGAGGTGTCATGGATTTGGGGGCTGCCTGTCCTGGGGAAGGGCTGGGCAGCTCTGCCAGCCCCACCTGCAGCCTGAGAGGGAGCTGGGCTGACTCAGATGGAATCAGGGCTGCTTTCAGCAGGAAACCAGAGAGAGGGACTTGAAAAGCTTTGTGTTCTGTGCTGCGAGAGGAGCAGCTGCTTCCTCCTCCTGTTTTCCTTCCCTCTCTGATCTGCTGCTCTCAGAGTGCTTCTGACTCAGCCTCTGAGGGGAAAAGTGGAGCTCACTGTGAGCTCCAGCACTCTTAATCAGAGAATCACAGAATATCCTGGCCTGGAAGGGATCCACAAGGATCCTGATCCAGCTCCTGACACCCCAACAATCCCACCCTGGAGCATCCTGGAGCTCTGGCAGCCTCGGGGCCGTGCCCATTCCCTGGGGAGCCTGGGCAGTGCCAGCACCCTCTGGGGGAAGAAATTTCTCCCAAAATCCAGCCTGATCCTGCCCTGGCCCAGCCCCAGCCCTTCCCTGGGTGCTGTTGCTGTCCCAGAGCAGAGCTGGAGCTGCCCCTGAGCTGTCACTGCCATGTCTCCNAATCAGAGAATCACAGAATATCCTGGCCTGGAAGGGATCCACAAGGATCCTGATCCAGCTCCTGACACCCCAACAATCCCACCCTGGAGCATCCTGGAGCTCTGGCAGCCTCGGGGCCGTGCCCATTCCCTGGGGAGCCTGGGCAGTGCCAGCACCCTCTGGGGGAAGAAATTTCTCCCAAAATCCAGCCTGATCCTGCCCTGGCCCAGCCCCAGCCCTTCCCTGGGTGCTGTCGCTGTCCCAGAGCAGAGCTGGAGCTGCCCCTGAGCTGTCACTGCCATGTGTCCCCTCAGTCTCTTCCTCTCCAGCTGAACAAACCAAGGCCCCTCAGCTGCTCCTCACAAGGCCCTTCCC
>VXBB01024696.1:452092-490452 GCA_013399915.1 Illadopsis cleaveri | reverse complement strand
CATCCTCTGGGGGAAGAAATTTCTCCCAAAATCCAGCCTGATCCTGCCCTGGCCCAGCCCCAGCCCTTCCCTGGGTGCTGTTGCTGTCCCAGAGCAGAGCTGGAGCTGCCCCTGAGCTGTCACTGCCATGTGTCCCCTCAGTCTCTTCCTCTCCAGCTGAACAAACCAAGGCCCCTCAGCTGCTCCTTACAAGGCCCTTCCCCACCCTCATGCCCTCCTTTGGACACTCTCTGATGGTTTTCCTTATGCTGTGGTGCCCAAAGGTGCCACCAGTATTCCAGGTGAGGCCACCCCGGCCCAGAGCAGAGTGGGACAATCCCTCCCTGGCCTGGTGAGGGGAGCCAGGCCTGATCCCCCAGGACACGGCAGAGATTTAATTCAGCATTTGGTGAGTGGGGAAAGCCAAAAACCAAACTGGCCGTGGGGGTGAGAGCTGAGGGTCTGCTGAACCCTCCACACACAGAGCCAGGGCCTCCCCAGGCTCCAGGAGCCATCAGGAATGCTGTCAGAGCAGCACAGCTCCTTCCAAACCTGTGGGACTGGGGGTTTGGCATCATGGCAACTGTTCTTGAGACAGCTCCCAATTCTCCCCCTTCTCATCAAAGTTTGCTTTTTAAAAATGTGTTATTTTTCTCAGATACATGAGGCACAAGAGTTCTCAGCTTTGTGCAGTGGGTCCTTACGAGGCTTTTAAGGAAATCCTCATCCGGATGGATTTGCACTTTCTCCTTCTGCTTGGAGCTGAGTCACTGGAACTGCAAATTGTGGTCACCACAGACATTTGCGTCTGTGATTCTGTTTTTATCTGTGAAGCTGATGCCTGGTTTAGAGTTGGGGATGGCACTCTTTAGAGTAAAGACCATAATAACTGGCAATTCTGGGGTTACCTGAGCCCTGGCAGCCTCAAAGCCTCAAAGCCACTGCCTTCAGCTCAGATATGAGCAGGACAGAGATGTGGCTAGTCCAGGAATTGAGTTCCATGTTCCTACTGGCCAGAATTAGGTTAGGCCCAAGACTGTCCCCAGAAAATCACAGGAATTTTCTAGAGAAGGAACAGCTCCTGCAGGATCACTCAGTGTTGATGGCTCCAGAGAGATCTGGAGCAGCTCTGCTTTTAGGAAAGGCTGGGAGAATTGGGATTGTTCATCTGGACAGGAGAAGCTTTGGGGTGAGCTCAGTGTGGCCTTGCAGGGCCTGAAGGAGCTGCAGGAAACCTGGAGAGAGACAATTGCCAAGGGCTGGAGGGACAGGACACAGGGAATGGCTCCCACTGCCAGAGGGCAGGGCTGGATGGGAGATTGGGCAGGAATTGTTCCCTGGGAGGGTGGGCAGGCCCTGGCACAGGGTGCCCAGAGCAGCTGTGGCTGCCCCTGGATCCCTGGCAGTGCCCAAGGCCAGGTTGGACATTGGGGCTTGGAGCAGCTTGGGATAGTGAGAGGTGTCCCTGTGATGGCAGAGGCTGAAATAAGATCAGCTTTAAGGTCCCTTCCAACCCAAACCCCAGTTCTGGGGTTTTATGATCTTTTTCATCCCCTAAGGATTTACTTACAGGTCATCCAGCTGTAAACTGGAGCAGCTCCTCCCCATGCTACAACCCTTTTATCCCATGTGTTCCACAGAAGTTTTTGGACTCCTCTTTCCAATCACACCTCTTCCCTCACCTCCTTCAGGCAATAAACATTAGGAGTTGCCGGACTGGGACCTCTCAGGATGGGTGGAGGAGTTGAAATTTAGAAGTGCAGGAGCTGCGAGTTGAAAACGCATTTAGCAAGTGACAATTAAACCTTGGGATGTCCCCAAAATGCAGAGAGGAGGAGTGGCTGCACTTCAGGAGGGGCTGAGATGGTGAAGGCCCAGGATATCTCATGTCAGCCCCAAATTCTGCATGTTGTGAGCGGAAATCCCACACTTCACTAGTACTGAGCTGAGGCTGCTTCCAGAGGCTATGGGACTGGGAGGGAACATTTTCCTGGCCCTGCATCCTCATCCCAGCAATTTTTGTGCCGAGACGGAGCTGCCCTGGCCCTCAGGACACAGAGTTTACCCCACCCACCCCTGTTTGTGCAATGCTCTGTGCAGGAGAAGGCTTTTCATACAAAATGTGTTGCTAGGCTCTCTGGAGGGGGTGGAATCTGAGCTTCTCTCCCTATTTTCCAGTATCTTTGGAGTCCTGGGGAAATGCAATGTTTTATCAGGCTCTGATTTTGCTGCTGAAGCAAAATCCTGGCTGCCACTCACTTCTGTGCAGGGCTGTCACAACACTGCTTTGGACCTGACTTTTTTTATTCATTATTGATCATGGGAAATTGTTTCGAGAAGAGGGATGTAATTTATTTATCACCGAGGCTTCCAGTGGAATGTGATTTGTGCTGGAGTCCTGTTCCCTGAATTGTGCTCTGGCAAATATGATAAGGCTGGGGAAGTAGGACAGCTTTGATGCTGAGGAGTCACTCTTAACATCCCAAACACTGCTGGGAAAGGGCTGCACCCTCCCCTCTGTGCCTCATTCCTGCTGTGCCACAGGCTCCTCCGGAAATCTCCGCTCCCCCTCTGCCTTTGGTGGCAATCAGGAGAGCCTGGAGCACCCCAAACCCTCTCTTATCACATCCCATCAATGTTATCACCCTTGAGAAGCTCATGGGAAATATTTTAGGCAGAATAAACTTTTTTATGGCAGGAAGTGAGCGAATGGAATTATCTCTGTCATAAAGGTTATTTGCTAGGCAATAAATAGATATTTTTAAGGGCAGAGTCTGGTGTTACTCTGTCTGTCAGAGCTATCCCTGACTTTAGGATTCAATATTTTTATATGGCAATGTGTTTATCCTCGCTGTGAAGTGAGGGTTGAGGGGAAATATGGGATTTGAGTACCCCCAGCTGAGCAATACTCACTGCCTGGAGGTATCCACAGGAGCCTATTCCAGCTGCAGGCAGATTATGACCTCCACAGATGATGGGAAGAAGGGGGAAAATCCTTGAACTGCCATTATAATCTGTAATAATCTCACCCTGGCATTGATCCTGCACTTTTTTGCCCAGGAAAATGCCATCCTTTAATTTCCTCCGTTCTCCCTTCATTTATGATTTACATCTTTCCCCCCCATAAAAGTCTGGAGTGTCCTCCTGCACTTCTGCTGCTGTTGTCCCCAGGATTTTAGTGGGAACATTTGAAAAATAAATATCAGCCAAGGAGCACATTCCCTTTTATTACAGCCGTTCTCTCTGCATATGCAATGGTGAATTAACTCCATTTCCACAAGTCTCTTGATTTTTATGTAGCAGTGGAGAGGAGCTCAGGCCATAAAACTTGTTTGCTCCTGTCCACATTTGTGTTCTTAAATATCTCAGGACACCCCAGTGGAGCCCATGCTGCTCCTCTCTTTTTGTGCAGCTCTCTTTCAGTGCATTTCCATCTTGTTTAATTTCCTTTAAAAGCCGCAAAATCTCCCCCAATCTGTTTCTTTGCCTCTTTCTGAGCCTGCCTGTTATTGTTGGGGAGTTCTAGCATGACACTGCCTCAATATAGGCAATTTTCTCCTGCAAACACGTTATCATCACTGCTCCAATCCATTTACTGCTTCAGAACCTCTGGGGCAGTGCCTGCTCTGCTCCACTGAGCACCACAGATAGACCCTGGCTGCTCCTAAAGCTCTCAAATTGGTGCCCTGCTCCACTGGCTGGAGCATTCTGGCCAAACCTGTGGCTGCTAAAGAAACATTTTCCTCTTCCTGGAGCTTTTGTGAGCTGATCCTGCCATATCCCTGGGTTTATGGTCATGGGATGCTCGTGGATGTGCAGGCTCGAGCTTGGCGCCTCGTTTATTGAGTTACTTTTATAGCAGCAGCTTCCATCCTTCTGTCTTAATCTCATTTTATGTCTTTTTTTTTCCTCTCTCCCAGCCTTCACGGCCGTAACTATCTCTGATATTTAAATGCCCACATACATGATCAGTAGATCTTAAGAGTAATATTTTTATTTAGTTAATGCCAGGCCTGGCTCCCTTTCCGAGGAGATCTCACGCTCGCATCGCACGAGCTCTTCTGCAGTGGCCACAATAGCAATAAATGGGTTTATTGCTCTTGTCAGAGACATATGTTTCAAGGCCAGCAGGGCCTTTATGATTATTTGGTTGGAGATTATGGATTGCTCAGAGCAGAACTCAAAGCACTGAGTCAAAATTAATAACGTGGAGGGGACTTTGCGTGATCCGAATGCCTCACGGGGGGACACACGGCCCTGACGGAGGTGCCACTGGAGCCTGCCTTGGCTGCACTCCTGGGAGCAGCCAGCTCCCTCCTCCCAGCCCACAGAGCTTTCCCAAAGCTCCCAGAGTGCAGAGGATGAGCAGCCACGTGCTCACAGTTTTCTTTGCACCGTGGAAATGTCACAGCTAATTTGCAGTTTGTGTTCGTGCAGCAGCAGGACCTGGGCAGGACGGGGGCTGCCAGCAAGCTGGCAAAAGTCTCCCAAGCATTCCCTGAATCTCTGCATCCTTCTGGTCCTGCAGACGTGATATTTTTGCTGGGAACTGCTGTTGGCAGAGATGCCATCTCCAAATGACACAGCTCCCCCAAAAGCACATTGCTCAGGGGGTCTTTAAAGCCTCTCTGCTGCACTTAGGCCCTGCTGAGCTGTGCTGCTGATTATGATGCTCTGCAAAGAGTTGTTTCACAACTATGATTTTCCAATTACTTAAATCACCTGGAACTGAGGAATCAACCAGAGCTCCCTGTTATTTCTCCTTTTTTTTTCTGCTCGTTTTAAGGGGAGTTTTTGGTGCTGTTTTGCTCCCTGCAGAGAGCACTGCCTGATTCCTGGGGGCTACCTGGCTGCAGGTGTGCATCCCACCCCCCCTCACATTGCAGGTGGGCTCCAGTTGAAATTCAGGACATTCCTGCAGGGATCCAGGTGTCTGGAGGGCTGATGCAATGGTGCACAGGGCACAAGGACACATCAGGAAGCTGAATTTCAGTGCCCTCATCTCCAGCTCAAACAGAGCTGGATTTCTCCTGTAGGGAGAGGGAGATGTTCCAGCACCTGTCAGACCAATTTTTTGTGGGAGGTCACAGCCAGAGGCTTACAAAAGTGACCCAAAAGGTTAAAAAAGTGTTGCACAGGGGTACCTCTGCCTGCTCCAGGCTGCTGGCACACAGATCCAGAGTTGTCCAGAGCTTTGGGATGGGTTTGCCCAGAGTTCCACCATATTGGAAAGACTCACCCTAAATTAGATGGAAAACACACCAAGAGAGATGGAAAGGAGAAGGCTGGATGGAAGGGAATGTTCCAGAGGGTTATTAACAGCTCTTCCCAGGCCCAGGGTGTCCCTGCAGGCAGATCCTTGATTCCAGACTTGGTTTAGGCAAGTGATTAAAGGATTTCAGGATTGCAGCAGCCAGATCTTCCCTCTTTCTCCCAGGCCTGGCTCCTCGATCCCTGTCCCTCACTGTGGGATCTCTGTCAGGTTTGCAGGTTCCCAGCACTCCAACCCTGATCCCACCCATCCTGTCCCCTCCAGCTCCTCCTGCCTGGAGCAGTGGTTTGTCCTCTCTCCATGGCATCCCACCTGATCCAAAGTTCATTTAAGAAAGGGAGACAGCTGGGAATGTGTCTCTTCCACATGAGGTGCTTCCCACAGGTCCTGGTGACAGCAGAGGGTGGGTGGGTGTGCAGTGGATAAATTCCCATGACAACTATAAATTGTCTTTAGTGGAGAGAAAACTGGATATGGATTTAATTCAAAGCCACTCAAATCTGCTTGGGAAAGGGAGCCTGGTTATCCAGACTTCATCATTCCCAGCCCTTTTACAGGATGCACTCATTAAAGGCAGCTGGAAGTTGGAATTACCTATCCAGAGCAGTTCACCAGATTGTTGCTTCTGTGAGAACAATATGTTATAAACCACATACCAGGGAAGTTGTTTTAATTAACCAATTATCTATTCCAGGTTTCTCGTAGCTCTCTGTGTCTCTGTTCTTTAGCTACAGTACAATATGGAAATGAAGGTAAATGAAAGCACTTTATTAGGCAAAATAGAATGAACCAAGAAAATAAGAAGTTACAGTGAATAAAACACAGGCCACCCAAACATGCTTGGAACACGGGAAATGGGGAGGTTTAACTGTGGTTGTTGAAACATGGATATAAGGAATGAAATCAGTTAATACACATTGTCCTACAGCTCCACAGGCAGGGTGAGCTGTATCTGCAGTGCTGGAGGAGCCTCTGGAAGGGTACGGATCCCTCCCCATCATCCCATGAATTTATTTCTGGCTGCAGCATTCCAGCTGTGCCTGCCCTCTCCCACATCCCTGGCCCTGGAAGTGGGAGCAGCACTGAGGACTCGGGGCTGGCATCCCAGTGCCCTCCAAGCCTCATTCCCAGTGGGATCAGCCTCATTCCAGTGGGATCAGCCTGAGTCTGCAGAACACACCTCAGGGGAGGCTCCATCCCAGACCCACGGGATTGGAGAATCCCTCAACTCTTCACTCCACGCTTCCTGAAATAACCCGGGGGGCACTCAAAGAGCAAATCCCACCCTCTGCTCCAGGCAGTTCCTCCTTCCCTAGATGAGTTTTTCACCAGCAAGCTCCCAGGCCATGCCTAACAAAGCCCCCACACCCAGGACTGAAGATCTGCCTCTCTCCAGGGCTTTTTTCTTGGTGTGAGATCCTTGTGGGACAACCAGGACCTCTCATCCAGGCCGTGTTGGCTCAGCACGGTCACAGCACCACCTCTGTCACCACAGGCTGGGACTTTTAGTGCCAGCAGGGTTTTGTCACTGAGAACAGATGTGCTGAACAACCATTAACAGGGAAATCCAGGAAAGCTGAGGGTAGGGTGGCTTCCAGGCTGTTTTACACCTTGGAATCGCTCCCACCTCGCAGCAGCTCCTCTCCTTGTAAAGCCAGGACAATGCTAAACCCCCAAGTCCTTCACAAGCCTTTCACTCAGGTGAAAATCACTCAGGTAGGCGCTTCCAGAGGAGAATTTGGGCACAAAGAGGGATCTTGTCACTTGGGTAAACGAGACACGAGGATCAGGCTCTGTGTGGGGCTTATCACCTGGAACCAGCAGGAGAGGGAGAGCTCCAGCTCTGGCTGCAGTGGCAGGGACTGGTTTCCCAAGATAAAGCAGGAGTGCATTCAAGTATTTTCTCTCAGAGCGATATGAAAGTCACGTTGTTGTTGCTCCACATCTGACGAGGCCGCTCCCCAAATAGGATTGCCGAGGAGTTAATGGGCTGCTGGTTGTGGGTGTGATTTAAGGATTGATGGCTGCTCCCCCAGCTTTCCCTGGGATGTCTGGTGCTCCAGGGAGAGGAGAGCAGAACAAGGGGTGTGGGTTTAGTCAGCCCTTTCTGGGCAGTGCCCGTGGTTCCACACTGGCTGATCAGAGGGGTTAAAAGGAGGAGATTCCCTCCTGGAAGCACCTCCTGCTCCTTCCCAGGCAGGGAACAAAGCCCGTGCTGCATTTTGGCTGCTCGGGGGATGCAAAAGGAGGAGCACCCTCAGTTTGGGTGAGACAGCTCCAGCCGTCTCTGCCCTCTAATTAACTGTGCAGCTGAAGTTCTGCTGGAATGGCTGTTAATTGAGGCCCTGACCAGTAATGATTGCTGGGAGGGGCGGCCTCCATGCCCTGCTGACTGGAGGCCACCCCGGGCTGTCCTCAGCCACCCTTCCCTGCCCTGGTCACACACTGTCCTGGCCTGGATTCTCCATTTCAAAGCCATAACAAGGTCCCTGAGGATTTTCTTTCTCTGTGTCTGCAGGGAGCCAGGAGCTGTGGCTGCCCCTTCCCCCTGCCTGTCAGACCCCAATTGTTATTAGGGCTGGAATGGGAATGTTTCTGTGGAGCCAGGGATTTACTGTTGGTCTGATTAGAGCCTGAACAGTCTAATCAAATGTAACAAACTGTTATTATCCCACTTCCAATAATACCAGGGCTAGGAATTAATATGGAAAAGGATCATCAATAACAGAACCATAAATCCCTTGAGATCTGTCTCACCCCAGTGCTGTTCCCAATCCTTGAGCAGAAAACACCTCTGGGTGTCCCAAGGGCCAATGGCAGCTCCAGACCTTCAGCAGGATGAGCTGGGGGTGGCTGCAAGGGGCCCTTCCCCAGTGTCACCACCAACCCTCAGGGATAAATGATGGGGAAGGGTTGGTTGGGATGGAATTTGATTTGGCAAAGAGCTTGGAGCAACCTGGGGTAGTGGAAGGTGTCCCTGCCCATGGAACTGGATGAGCTTTACAGTCCCTCCCAACCCAAACCAGCCTGGGATCACCCTTTCCTGAATATCCAACACTGCTCTGGATGTTCTTCCTTATGCTAATAATAATAATAATATAATATTTTATTTCTGTTTAACATTTTATTGCTTCTATTTAATAGGTTATATATTAAAATTAATACCAGCACTTTATTTTCCTCCACTTTTATGTGTTCTCCAACATTAGAGCCAGCTACTTTTCAGAAGATTTTTTTCCCTATCAAAGTGCTATTTTGTCAAAAATTTAGTCTTAAACTGTAGTAGGGCCCCTCAAATGCTGCAAGAATTTAATCACATGAAATCCACAATGATAATTTTGCTTTCAAAATCACCTTTCCTCCCATAACTTTTTATTCATGGCCAACAATGACACAAGGATTTTTTCAATACTGGAATTACATGGGGATGATTTGTTGCAGGTGGTTTAATCCAGTCATCGTTGCAGCTTTGAAAGGTGGCAGGTACTGGTGTTTGAAAGGTGTGGGGACACAGAGGGAACTGCCTTTTGTCTGAAGTTCCTCTGCCTTTGGGCTTTGAGTTTGCTGATGCTCCACAGGGACCGAGCTTGAGCGATTTGAGATAATTGTGAAATCTGAAAGGGCTCCCTGATGCCTCTGCTCTTCTCCTCCTGCTCCAAATGGCTGCAAGAGGGATTAGCTCTGCTCTGGAATTGTCCCCAGCTCCCTGATTTTAGTGCTGGAAAATTACAGAGTCTGGTGTTGCTCAGACTCGGGGCTGGGATTACAAAACTTCCCGAAATTGGTGCAGACAGCCCCGTTTGCAGCTCCCTCAGAGCAGAGAGGGAAGAGCTTGTTTTAATAACTTACTGCAAGTGTTCACATTACCCAAGCAGCTGCAAACTGCCCTCCATTTTAGGGGAAAATAATGGACTTTTTTCCCAGGGAGAAGTGCATGTTTATATCTGCAGGCAATAATTAGAGGCTGGTGAGTCAAGGCACTGCAGAAGGAACAGGGAACAAACCAAACCTGTGGGGAAAAGGAACTGAAAACTGCTCGAGTGCTTGTTCTGGGATAAATTTAACCTTCCTCAAACTGAGCCAGGCAGAGCTTTTCCCACTCTGGAGAGGCACCAGAGCAGGGTTGGCTTTGGCCAGTGCCTGTTCCTGTGACTTTCCCAGCCCTGGGCCCAGCTGCAGCAGCTGGATGAGGGATCCTGGTGGGCAGCAGCTCCCGTGGGATGGCATTTCCTTGTCTGCTGAAAAAGGGACTCCCCAACCCCTCCCAGAGCTCTCAGAAAGGGCTAGGTCACGTCCAAGTGCCTTTGGAATGTGGGAGACTCCTGGGAGGGAGACTGAGACCTCGTGGGGTGGATCCCACCTCTCCTATTTTCTCCTCCACAGCAGTTCCAGGTACGAGGCTGCCCCCAGGCTGTTCCAGGCATTCCCATCCTTCCCTCCTCTCCTTAATATTCCCAACTTTCACACCAACTTTTAATAGCTGATCCAGAGGGGCTGGCAGGAGGCTCCGGAAGGAGCAGCCAGGCTTGACCAGCACTATTAAATAGTGATTTTATCCATGTTCACACAGGTGCAGGAGGAAGGAATGGGGAGTACATAACATAAATCGGATTTTTTCTCGAGTTTACAGGAGTTTGAGATTAAAGAAGTTTGTGGAAGCTGGTAGGATAAATGAGATGGGAGCTGCTGAGAGATAACAGGGAGGATTAGTGGGAGCTCAGCAATAATGGAGAGCAGGTCTGGGGTGGGAATTGTCACCCTGGAAGTTGGGGGGACCTTGGCTCCAAGGGGGCAGATGTGACACTAGGACTGGGGAAAGACCAGTCTAAAAATGATCTTTTCTCCATCAGCAGTGATGGCCACTGTGTTTTGCATACCAAAGTGTGATGGTAACAACCACTGCTCCACTCTGCCACTGGAAAATCCCTTTAATTTCTCTCAGAGGTGTGGAGCCATCCAGCCAAATCTTGCGTGGTAAATTTGTGGAGAAATCCAGGCGAGAACATTAATTCTGCATTTCTCCTCTTCATCAGATCACTGCCCTTTAAGCACCCTCATAAACTCATCCTACTCTTGCATTTCTTTGCAATATCTACAGAGAGAGGCACTTACACCAAACTATTTCCTCTTCCTGAGCACTTCCCCGCTGCTCTGTGATCATCTGCACATTGAAAAAGGGTTTGTCCCCCTCTCTCTTTGTATTTCACCTTCACACTTGGAAGGGATTTCTCTGTCTTTGCCCCGGAATATTCTCATGTGGGGCAGAGTTCTCACTAATCCTCCTGAGGTGCAGCCCCTTAGCTGCTCCCATCGTTCTCCCGCTGCCCCCAGACCACACAAATCACTCGGGGCTGGCTATTAACAGCCTCAGACTCATTTGGGGCTGATCAAACACAGCTCTGAAGAGCTGCACAGCTCTTCTCCAGGAAAATGTGCCTTTCCCAAAGTGTTTTCCCTCTGACTGGAACATCTGTGACAAGCAGAGCCATTTCCTGAGGAGCACGAGGATGAGCCACAGACCCCCGATGCCTCCAGGCTTGCTCGTGGCCTTGAGCACAGGGACCTACTTATCTGGTGCTGTAGCAGCTTTTAAAAGCATTAAAACACACCAGGAAAATGCAGAGTGCTTGTGTGGACAATTAATTTGTGCTTTACAGTGCCTAAGAGTTCTTCTGAGTGCTGGCAGAGTGACTCAGAGCTGGGCTGCGTGGTGACAACCCCGTCACTGCTGTGATGGAGCAGCTCACCAGGGTCAGGCCAGCCTTGGATCCTGCCCGGGTTTCTCTCCTTGGCAGGTTGGGTGTTTTTTAGATTCAGTGTGTCCAAAGAGCTCAGCACAGCTCAGAGCAAGGCTGGGGCTGGAGCCAGGTCCTGCTGGTCAGTGGGTGACCCAAGGGCTGCGGCCCTCCGTGGACATCAACTGAGAGAAGGTGACAGTGGCACTGCTTCTCCAGCCCACCACTCTTCCCAGGAACCTGCCTGCTCATGGTTCACCTGCTCTGTGTTCCCCAGGGCTCTTCACTCAGTAATTCCCAGAATTCACAATCCTGCAAGGACCTGACCCCATGATTGAGATTTGGGAATCATCTCCACAAGGACAGAAGCAGCCTTGTGGCTTCACATCTCTGTGTTCCTGTGGTGGAGCCTCTCACCCCCAGCCCTCAGTCCACCTGGGTGTGGCCACAGGGGTGACAGGACAAGGTCCCCCAGCAGGGCTGGACACAGGGACTCTCAGCTGGGGCAGTTTTCAGTGCCAGCTGGAAAATTGGATTTATCCAGGGGGATGGTTTGGGCATCCAAGACCAGCATGAGCAGAGAGTGGTGAGGTTCCTGTCCCAGATTCCCCTTTGCCTCTGGCAGAGGATTTCCCCTTCCCAAAGGGCTGGGAGGGCAGAAAGCCCCGCTGGCAAACAGCAGCGGGGTTTGAAGGGCACCACGGTTCCACAGCCATGCCTGCATCTCAAACCTTGAGTTTTCCACCTCTGCCAGGGTGTGACTTCCCCGGGGGCTGCAGGAGACCCCTCAGACCCATCCATGGCTGGGAATTCAGTGGGATTCCCAAAACGTCCCCTCCCGGGGCACCGCAGGCACGGCAGCACCTCTTCCTCAGCCTGGCGCTGGTGTGAGCCCTGAGGAGCTGCAGGACAGGAGCTATTTTGGGTGCTGCCAGGCTGCCTTGACACATCCCTGCAGGGAGCCTCCCCCAGCACCCTGACACTCGAGAGCTGTCGCAGAGGAGCTGTTAATTAGCCGAGATCCCGGGAGCAGCGAGGTGGCTCAGTGCAGTTCTGCTCCCAGCAGTGGCAGCTCCAGCTTTGCTCTTCTGTCCTGCCTTGTTTTCACTGAAACTTCCCGGAGCCGAGGGAAACGCACAATTAGAGGCTGTTAGGTGATTGATTCCTGGGCGAAGGGGCCTTTCCTCCTTGCCTGGAGGGTCTGGCAGGTATTATTTAAAGAGCTAATGAATGTTAATGGGCACATTATTTGCAAATCTTGAAGTGGAATATTAGATCAGGGCTCCTGTGCGTCATGGTAATCAGCTTTCCCTTGCTCGCTCTGGCTGGGAGGGGAAACACCCTGCAGTTGCTTTGTTGTGTGCTTTTCAGATTAATATCCTTTTTCCAATCCAGCAGCTCCTCTCGGGGTGTTGGAGTCAGAGAAGCAGATGGTTCACATGCTGCTGTTTGGTGCCTGACCAAGGGATTGTCCTGCTCAAAACTGCCCCGCTGCGAACACAGAGCGAGCTCCCTGCTTTGGTCTCTGCTGAGAGGGGGAAAAGGTGTTTGGGGGGAGGCTGGACCCCCCCCAGCAGCATCCCTGGGATGGAGAGCAGCGTCTGAGCTGCTCAGAGCCCACCAGACCCTCCTCGGGATGGGCACCAAGGAGCAGCTCACACCAAGAGCTCCCTGCTGCCTTTTCTCCAGCGTTTCCCAAATTTCACTTGGCTGCTTCCTCCTGCACTTCCATCCATGTCCTCCTCCAGAATCCCACACCCAGCCAGTCCAGAGCTCTGGGCAGACTGGTGGCCCCCCAGCCCACACCCCCCTGGGTAACTGGTGCTCCTGGATGCCAAAGGTGAGGTTTGAGCTGGGCTGTCCACAAGAACACACTGAAAGGTCCATATCCCAACCTTCTTGGACACATCTGGATCAGAGAGCTCAGCCTCTGCCAGCTGTGACCCAAAATGCCTGGCATACCTGTGGACAGCACACACCTGGTGTCCCTTAGGAGGCCAAAGAAAAGGAAAGAAGAAATCTCATTTTCCAAATGTTTTTGCTGGAGCCTTTCCTGAGCATCAGACAAAGGAGCGAAGCTGCTGCACAGAGAGCAGCACTGCCCTGCCTGGCTCAGGGGGGGCCATGGCCTCCTGGGCCCAAAGGGAGCCACAAAACTGGGGAGCTGGGAGGCTGGGACACCTGTGGGTGACAGGAAATTGTGATTCAGGTGTTCCACCGCCGTGATTCAGGTGCTCCACCTGCTGAGTGCTGCTCCTGGGTGGAGGACCCCAGTGAGAAGAGCAGCACCAGGAACTGTGTGGGAAACTCCCCTCAGGTGCAGCACAGGTGAGGGACAAGGGAAGGCTCTATTCTGCCAAAATAAACCAGCAAATTGATGATGAAAAAAGATCTATCCTCTACTTCTGTACTTCCATTCTCCCTCTGGATGAATCCAGCGGATTTCTGCCTTGGAAGGGGAAGATTCCTGCTCTGTAGCACACCTGCTCTGCTGCTCCAGACTCCTGAGCATCCACCCATCCTCCTCAGCTCATTGGTGCCAACCTACTTTGTATTAACAGTGATTCAAATGTTAACAGCTGCTGTCCATGTTCGTCAAAAAGCAGCTTAATACAAATATATGATTATTGTATGAGCATTGTATAAAAGATACTTGGTTGTGTCTTAAGCTAAAACAACAATATACACTTTTATCCAATCCTGATACGTTTATAAATATATTTAAATGGGTATAAATATTTATAAATAGTTTCTGTAATCTTCTGTAATTAGGCTGTAAGCTCTGTGACAGACAGCATCTGTTTGATCTGCGGGCGCTCCCCCTGTGTGTGTGGCAGGTCTCTCCAATAAAAGTGTTGGAGTCAGGAGAAGCCTCTGAAGGGAGCCGGCTGCCTCCCCTGGGAGGAGGAAACCAGACCTGGAGCAGGCTGCAGGTGCAGGGGCAGCCCAGCAGAGCTGGGAGTGTGCAGCAGAGCGGGGGGATGGAGGGATGAACAGCCCAGGCCTGATGCTGGAAATGCTCTGTGAGTTATTGGCAGCTGGAAGCTGGGCTGGGAGGAAGGAGCAGTCAGCGAGGACGTGGTGGGTGGGAAAAGTGATCATAAACCCTTTTTTATTTCTCCTCATAACTCTCTTTATTTCCTCTCTGTTTGACTGTCGCTTTGAGCTATCTTCGTTCCAGAAGGAGAGGAAGTAACCTAACACAGAGTCAAACAAAACGGGCCCTTTTTGCTCTAAAAGCCTTTTGGGAATGCTCCTGACACAGAGGAAATGGGGTGGATTTCCTCAGGGCTATGGAAGCAGCTGATGAGCTTGGTGGCAGCAGGACAGGACAATCCATGGTCACGCAAAGCCACCAGGAGCTCCCACGGGTGGGATTCAGGTCCCAGAGCAGCTGCTGGGCCAGCTGGAGGCCTGTCTGGACTGCTCCAGGCTCCTCCTTTCCCAGCTCAGGACAGACTGGCACGGCCCAGGTGGCTCCTGGATGTCCCCATGGCAGAGGGGGATCTTCAGACCATCCCACACAGGGACCCAAGGCCTGGCAGGACAGAGGGCACCATCCCCTGTGCCAAGGGCTAGGTGCGTGTGCTTGGTGAGAGAAGCAGAAATTGGGCACTGCAGAAGCTTTGTGGGGATGGCCTTTAGGGCTGGAGAATGGTTTTTGGGATGATGACACAGGTCACACTCTGGGGAGACACTGCTCAGTGGGAACAANAGGAGAGGCAGAGTTTGCCTGCTCCAGTGGTGGATCCTGATGCAGTCCAGCTGCTCATGAGCCAGGCTGTGTCCCTGGCACTGCAGAGATGTCCTGGCTGCCACGGGCACCCTCTGTGCCCCCGCTGCACACACTGGGGGTCGTGGATGTGTCCCCTCCTTTGTCCCACCAGCCCTGCTGTGTTCCTGCTCCAGGTGTGTGAGAAGAGCCTGTTCTCTGGGACTGGGGGAAGATCCTGCTGGAGGAGATGGAGGCATCTCTGCTTCATCCAGGCTGAGGGAGGGGACGTGGAGAGCAATGGGGAGAGGTTTGTCTGTGTGGGATGGAGACAATGGCTGGGAACGGCAGGGAAAGAGAAAGTGGAGCAGAGCAGAACAAAGCCAGACTGAAGCAGGAGCCTGGGGCTGTGTAGGGAGTGGGAGAGCATCCAGCAGAGCTGGACTGGCTCTGCCAAAACCCTGGGAATTGTTGTGACTCCACTCTGGCTCTCCATGTCAAGCACTGCTCCTGAGCAGGGCACTGCTGCTCGTGGCACATGATTGTCATTCCCAATTTCTGTATTTAAAAATGCAGGAGAACGGACTGAAAGAAAAATAATCAAATCACCAAGTGCAGAGTTGCAGAGTGATCTTTGCTTTGCAGCTTTGGCTTGGGCCCCGACTGTGTATCTTTAATCTTCCAGAAGTCTTTAATCAGAAGAAAATCTGGCTTATCCCTAAAGCCCAGGGTCTGAGCCTGTGCAGAGCAAACAGAATCCTCGGGAGCCCCCAGGAGGGGCTGGAGCAGAGACAAGTGGAGATGATGTGGCTGTGGCTGCCCAGTGATTCCAGCAGGGCAGTGCCCAGCTGCTCGAGGCAGGGTAGGAGAGGAGATGCTTGAGGCAAGAAAGCAGGGGTGGGGAATGAAACTGTGACAGCTGTGAATGAATAAACAGGCTGGGGGGTTGAATAGGGAAAAGGGAAATGTTGGGAAATGTTGTCTGCACTCACCTGGAGTGAAACTTGCTGGGTTTTATAAGCCTGGATTTACCACAGATTCACAGGTGGGAAGGGACATTAAAGTCCATCCCATTCCACCCCTACCATGGCAGGGACACCTCCCACTGTCCCAGGGTGATCCAGCCTGGCCTTGGACACTTCCAGAGATCCAGGGACAGCCACAGCTGCTGTGGGCAAGCAGAGTCCTCCCCACTGATTTAGGGGTGATGCTGAGGATTTGGGGTTTTTAGAAATGGGGCAGTGAACTTCCGACCAGTTTACAACAGGTTGGAAAAAGCAAAGAGGAAATAGGAGAATCCAGTGGAGTCTGTTCTGTTCCTGGGACAAGAGCAAAGCCAGCCCTGCCTTTCCTTCAGAGCTCAGTGCATCCACCTCAAACCGTGGGACAGATTTTTTTGGCATGGACAAGGCTTTCCCCAGTGTCTTTAAGGAGAACAGACTCATTTTCCCAATGTTTTCAGGCAGACCCAGCCAGGGTAGGTGGCTGCTCCTGGGTTTCCCTTTCCTCCTTTCCTGCCCTGTTGAATGTTCCTGGCACTTTTCAGCTGTGATAAAAACCTCAGAGGAAATGATGGGACTTGGGAGCAATCCTGCTGTCAGAACACGGCAGAGGGGAAGTGCTTGGGTTGTCAGGACCTTCTTCTCACACAGTCCTGGCTCCCCTGTGGGAAATGTTGGAATAACCTCCTTCCTTGGGGAGAGCTTTGGGGGATCAGGGAGGTTGGGAGCTCTCTTTAAACTTTGTGATTATCAGCATAAACTTTCCGTTGCTAAAATGAGTCATTTGGTGTTGTTTCCTCATGTAGATTCATTTGGCACCACATACAAATCCAGGTGAAGCTGAGTGTGTCCATTCTTAGGGGCAACAATCCCAGCTGCAGTGGGAAATTGTCAGGGGAAAGGGGTGTCCTGGATGTCCCTTTTGGCCAGTGTGAGCTTTTATCCCAGATTTTGGGTTTTCTGTGGAAATCAGAGGGACAAGAGCCCAACCCATGAGAGCCAGGACAGAAAGCAGCAGTGGGGCAAGTGCAGTAGAGGGCTAGGTATTAATTAGTGCAATGAACAATTAATGAACAATTAATATTAGAAAATAACTCACTCTGTGAGTTTAAATTTAAAACCAAAGCAAAAGGTTGAGGCTACTTCAGCACCCGCCTGACCAGGGGACTCAAAACCATAAAAGTTATCAAGAACCTGGGGCCTAGGGGGTGCAAACCAGCCCCAAACTGGGGAGAATTCCAAAAACTCGATGGAAAAACAATAAAGACAACACAGGAGAGAATTCCTCCTTGGGACAGCCAGGAGAAGCAGTGCCACATTTAATCCTGAGCAGGCCACAGGGCTAATTGTAAGTGCTGTTATTGAAGGGTTGCTCTGTAAAAGTGTTTTTATGTATTTAAACTTGGTAACATTGTAGGAATTTAAAAATAAACCTGCAAGAGTTCATCACAACTTCATTTCAAAAAGGCTTTCCACATAAAAGGGGAGAGGCTTGTTAAAAAGAAATTAAAGCAGCCACCAAAAGGGTGACATTTTTCCAGGGGACACAGACATTGTTTAAAGATCTCCTATTAGAGGATGAGAGCAAACCTATACAATTATCAAAAGAGACCTTAAAAGGGCAAAAAATTAGCAGTTCTCATTAAAGAGCAGTCCAGAGGAGGCTGGCAGAGGTAAAACAGTATCCTTCAAACAGTGGAAGTCATGTTCAAAGGAGAAAAATGAGAAAAGGAGTCTGAGAAAACAAAGCTGTGACAACAGAGATAAACCCTTTTTCTGAGGAGGTATAAAAATCTGATATTAAACCCTAATAAATCTAAAAAGAAACCTCAATCAACCTAATCATAAACCCTTTTTGCCAACCCCCTCAGCAGCTGTGGAGCCCCAACAGTGGGAGATTCATCCCAAAATCAGTGGTCCATGAGGAGGTGGGGGAGCAAACTGCAGAAATTGAAAGTATTCCAAGGAGCACCTGGAATTCACCCCAGAGCCCGAAGGATGTGGCACAGGACAGAGCCATTCAGTGGTGGTGAGCAAGGGATTATTAAAAATCAGGTGGGAAAAGCAGGGGTGCTCCCAGCAGCAATCCAGGGATGGCCCAGCCCAGCTCTGAGCTGGGAAAACACTCAGCAAAGTAGAACAGAGACCTCAGGGAGCACAGGAATAAATCTGGAATAGTGGGGAAGAGTCACTGCACCAAAAGTTCTTGCAGCCCATGAGCCTGAGAGCAGGGGGTGCATGTGGGAAAAGCTTTGGAAAAATCCTCATCAGAGGCTCTGAAAGAAGTGAAGAGTGCAGTGTGAAACTGTGGTGTTCCAGAGTAAATTCTACTCTGTCTCATAACTGTGCAAGAAACATAATTCAGGAATAAATCAGGAGAGTAAAAGTGCCAAGGGAAGCACCCAGGGACCTGTGGTGGAGCAGCACCTCAGCAGATCAGGAGAAGGAAAGGAAAGCAGTTAAACCATGGAGCTGCTGATAATTATTCAATATTCTGAGTTCCTGGTGCAAAGCCATGGCAGGAGCTCACAACAGGCCAGCAAAACAGGAGCAAAACGTGCAAAATCCTGTGGGAGGGTGTTACAGTCCTGTAGGAAGAGTTGGGACTGTCCAGCCTGGAGAAGGGAGTGTGGAGACCTCAGAGCCCCTGCCAGTGTCTGCAGGGGTTAAAGGGAAACTGGAGAAGGATTTGTGCCAGGAACTGGAGTGCCAGGATGTCCTGGGGTGACCATGTATCCCCACTCGTCTGTTCTGTGTGTGCTGTACCTTTCAGACTGGTTCTGACAGTGAGCAGGGAAAGAAGAAGCGCGCAGTTTGTTTTGAAAAACAGTGTTCACTCCTCTGCATCTTCTCTTCCTCCTCGGGACGGTGTGTGTTCGTGGGATACATGGACAGNAGGAACCCCATTCGGAGGTTTCCTCCCAAATTTGCCCTAAACCAGGACACAGGACAAGGGGAATGGGTTAAAACTTATAGAGGGGAAATTCAGATGGGATATTGGGAAGGAATATTGAGAAGGAATATTGCTGAGGCCCTGGCACAGGGTGCCCAGAGCAGCTGTGGCTGCCCCTGGATCCCTGGCAGTGCCCAAGGCCAGGTTGGACACTGGGGCTTGGAGCAGCCTGGGACAGTGGGAGGTGTCCCTGCCCATGGCAGAGGGTGGAATGAAATAATCTTTAAGGTCCTTTCCAACCCAAACCGTGTCGGGATTCTGGGGTTTGAGTTGAACCAGTCACAAGCCTTCACCAAGCTGTAACTGCTCAGGAAATGTGACTTTTTCCTTGCATGCCCACGTTGCAGGTACAGTTAGGAAAAAAAAATCACCTCAGTGATCTGTGATAGCCTAAAAGTAAATTGAGTGTGGAAATTTTTCAGGGGAAAAATGTTAAACAAAACAAAAGAGATCAATTTGTCATTGCACAGATCAATATTTCACCTGCTACTTAACTACTGTTTGCAGATCTGTTCCCTCCACTGGAGGAGAAAAAAAAAAAAAAAAGACATGAAAAAACCCTAGGAAGGAGGAAAGATGGAGAGAGAAGTGGGAAAGATAAGGGTTGAGCAATGTCTCTGCAGGCAGAGAGATTTCGTGGATTGAGACTCTTCACTCCGAGCACAGAGTGAGTGATGGGCAGGGGTGGCACAGGGGAGATAATTCACAGTTCCTGCAGCTCAGAAACTGGGATATCACCTGGATCAGGACACTCCAGAGAGGCAGGAACCTACTTTGTTCAGACTTTGTGTCACCAAAATTCTTCCCCACAGGATTTGGTCAGGTTTGTGTGGGCTGCAGGAAAACCAAAAACTCCAGGGAGATGCAGAGGGGTGGTTTGCCCCTCCTTGGCCTCCCCACACCTGGCCAGGTTGGCTTCCCTCAATTCTCCTTCTTGTTTGGAAGCTTCAACTGGGAATTCTTCAGGAATCTCCTGAAATGGGTGGGCTGGGCCCAACTCTCAGTTGAGGATGAGGATGGGGTCTCATGCACAGGTTTGTGTTCATCTAATCCTGGCTGGAAATGAGAGTCTGCCTCAGTCTGAGGTGGAAAACCAGGATTTTCCTCATGGAGCAGACATTCAGCTGCTTTTCCAAGAGCATTCCCCACTGGACATCAGCTCACCTTCCATCACTGTGAAGGGAGAATCGAGTTCATGGTTTAAATTCTTCAACAGCCTTGGAGGAAAATGATTTCAAATTCACCTCACGCTGCAGGAGAGCTCCAGGCCTGGAGCAGAGGAGCACTGGTGGAGCTGCACCCAAGGAGGCATCTCTGGGATCACACTTGCATGGGATCCTGAGTGGAGCAGAAGGCTGGCAGGTCATCAAACACTGCCAGGGAAAGCAAACAACAGGCCACGGCGTCAAAGAAAATTTTTAAACTGCAGCAGGACTCAAAGCACGTTTCCACTGCAGCACTGGGGGGAAAAAAGGAAACACATTTTGTATTTTGCTTTCAGTTCTGCCACGTTGAGGTTTAAACCACGGAGCAGTGGTGCAGAAAGGCAGAGGCAGAATTTATCATTCCACTGTCCTGAAAATGGTTAAAGCAGCATTTGTTCAAGGTTAAACAACCCAGCAAAAGTTCCTCTTGTGCTGAGTAGAAATAGGCAGATTTTCTGCATGAAAAGGGAAATACATAAAGTTGTGAATGCCTCGCATTGGAATGGAAATGCTGAGATGCCAATGAGGTGCTAGGAATGAGGAATCAGTGCCGGGAGCGGCCCAGGCCCGAAAATAATTTATTTTCTCCAGTGAAATTTATTTCATGAAAAGTCATTATTCGAAAATCAATGTAAACAAAGCAAGGGACAGCCGGGAGCAGCTCGGGATGGCACAGAGCACTCAGCCCCAGGGAAAAGCTCTGCCTGGCTCCTCCTGCCCTGGGGGACACTAAAAAACACATTCCCAAATTTCACCCTCTGTCCTGAACTCCCCAAAATTTCAGCCCTGCTCCGGGCAGGGAGATCATGGAAAAGCTTGGGATGGAAGGGATCTTAAACCATCCATGGGCAGGGACACCTTCCACCACCCCAGGCTGCTCCAAACCCTGTCCAAACTGGCCTTGGGCACTGCCAGGGGTCCAGGGACAGCCACAGCTGCTCTGGGAAATCCATTCCAGGGCCTTTCCATCCCCACAGGGAGGAATTTCTTCCCAATATCCCAATATCTGAATCTCTCTTTTTCCAGCTTAAAGCCATAAAAGGTGTAGAGTCCTGTCATGCATCCCCTTCTGCAGGACAATATTAATTCAGATTTATCCATAAGATTTATGGATAAATCTGAATGAATTAATTAATTATTAACCCATAGTCATTTATTAATCCATAAGATTTATGGATTTCTAACCACTGTAAATCATGATCGAGGAAATTGAGGGGATCTGGGGGGCTGAGACCAGGCCAGGGTGCAGAGCAGCTCCTGCCATGTGCCACAGAGACCCCAAAGATTAAAAATCCTGGTTGGATGCAGGAATTGGGCTGAAGCCCACAGCAAAATCTGCTGGGCCGTCCTCATACATGCAGCAATTTTTAAATCTCTCTCCACTGCTTCACTGGAAAGCAGGAATTTCTCAGATTCTCCCTGAAATAAATGGCTTTTGTTTCCCTTCCTTCTTGACAGGAGTATTTATGGTGATCACAAAGGAAAGATCACAACACATCCTGGCAAAAAGCAAAAGAAGCCAGGAGAATGAGCCAGCCTACTGATAATAAGTAACAAATCAGGAAAGGGAGGAAGATAATGGCTGTGATTAAAAATTAGACACTGGGAAATAAAGAACAATGGATGTGAGAAGTGAGAGTATCCATTTTTAAAAAATCCATATCCAAATGTGTTATGGACAACAAGAAAACATTTTAGATTAGGCTGGAACAAAAGAAATTCCAGCAAAATTGCCATGTTATAGATCCAGGTTTTGATAGGGGCAGGAATGCCATCAATAATGATGCAGATGATGCAGAAAAGCCCAAAAACCTGCTCTGGGAAACAATGAAGGGAACAGATTTCCAGCTCTCATCCCCCAGCATTTTCCATCCCGACAGCAGCAGCTCCCAAATTGTTCACAGCTTAAAAAACTGTGAAGCTGCAAGCTTAATTAAGTGAAATAATTATTAATTTTTAAAAGCTTGCAATTAATTTTTAAACCGGTTTTCACCTGCAAGATCAGCCAAGTTGTTTGGAAATTTGTGGAGGGAAACCACTAAATATTTCACAAGACTAAAGCTGGTGTCGAGGTGGTGGTAAGAGGGTGAAAAATGGGGCTGGGGTTTGTCACCAGCCCCCAGCTGGAAGTGCCTCAGTCCCCTAAAGCTTCTCCTTCTCCCCTCTCCCCTTTCTCTAAGGCTGGGCCTGTCCTATAAACCCCCCACCTATGTTTTCCCTTTGGCATCAAACATATTTTTTTATAAGTTGGGGAATAAAAATTGCTTCCAAAAGCACCTTGTGATCCTGGGGTTTCTCTCTGCTGCTGAAGCTGATTGTCCTTGTTGTTCCAGGGAAAGTTTGGAGCTGTTTAATTTGTTGGCTCCCAGCAGGTGGAAGGTTTGATGCAGGATTTGCAGGATTAAGGGTGATTTGGGCCGTTCAGGGGTTTGCTCTGAGTGAAATCACCACAGCTCCAGCAGAATATCAGCAAAATAAAGTTGCAGGGTCGTTAATTAAGTGTCCTTGATTTTATTATAAATCTTGAGGCCTTACAAGTGAATTGATGTTTAATCAGGGAAATGATGATTCTGCCTCTGCCTGTGAAACCAGAGGGAGCCAAAGGGACATCCAGGGGATTTGGGTCCAAACCCTCTGTTTTTGAGGAATAACTCCCTTGAGCCTTCATGGAACCCCAGAATGGTTTGGGTTGGAAGGGACCATAAAAGTCATCAAGTTCCGACCCCTGCCATGGCAGGGACACCTCCCACTGTCCCAGGCTGCTCCAAGCCCCAATGTCCAGCCTGGCCTTGGACACTGCCAGGGATCCAGGGGCAGCCACAGCTGCTCTGGGCACCCTGTGTCAGGGCCTGCCCACCCTCCCAGGGAACAATTCCTGCCCAATCTCCCATCCAGCCCTGCCCTCTGGCACTGGGAAGCCATTCCCTGTGTCCTGTCCCTACAGCCCTTGTCCCCAGTCCCTCTCCAACCCTCCTGGAGCCCCTTTAGGCCCTGGAAGGGGCTCTGAGCTCTCCCTGGAGCCTTCTCCTCTCCAGGTGAGCACCCCCAGCTCTCCCAGCCTGCCTCCATGGCAGAGGGGCTCCAGCCCTGGGAGCAGCTCTGTGGCCTCCTCTGGACTCATCCAGCAGCTTCACATTGTCCTTCCTGTGCTGGGACCCCCAGAGCTGGGAGCAGGAATCCAGGTGGGCTCTCTTTTCCAAGCCTGTCTTTCCTTCTAGCACAGCACTTCTATCATTCCTTGGCCAGGCTGGGAATGCTTTGCTCCAGGAGAGGGATGAGAAATTGCTGGCAGGTTTTGCTTTGTTAGGAGCTTATTTGGGTGGGAAGGAACATTTTGCAATCCTGGACCTTCCTGTGATAAGCTCCAGTGGAATCAGCTGGAGTCCAGCTCCCAGAAGTTATTTAAGCTTTGCTTAATCTCAGCCTAATTGTGCAGTGACCTGGCCTGGGAGGTCCCTGCTCTGCTGGAGAGCGGATTGACCCTGCTGGCACCTCACCCTGGAGCTGGAGGATTTTGGCATTGCTGTCTGGTGTTCCCAGGGCTTTGCACAGCAGGAATGGTGGGAATGGAATGGAATGAACGCCATGGAATGGTGGGAATGGCTGGAGGCACATCAAACACCCCCAGGGCAAAGCCAGGGCTGCAGGAGAGAGCTGGGAACACTGTGCCCTCTGCTCCTGCTGCCCAGGAACCACGTGAAATTCGGGATTTTCGAGGGGTTTGGCAGTGCTGATTGTTGGAGGCTGCTTTCAGATTTTTGAGAAGAGTGAAGTGCCTTATCCAGCCTGAAGCGCCTCTGGCTGTGCTGCCCATTTGCTGGATTTGAAGCACCCAAAGGAGGCAGATCTCGGGCTGTGGAATTGGGATGGGAAAAGGCAGCTTCTGCTGCAGCTCTGGATAAACCCCACGTGAGGGGAGCTCTGCTCCAGGCTCAGATTTGAGCAGAAATCTGGAGCTTCAGTCCAGTGTAACCCACAGCCTGTGGGGTTTGGGGTGCAGGTGGAGCCAGGGAGACTCTGCCTGTCTGGAATTGCTGACAGCAGGCCCAGGGTGGAGGCAGAAGGAGCTTTATCCCCCCACTGCCAGGAGCTGCATCTCCCACTCCATGGCTCCAGGACACTCAAGAGCAGGATGAGGAATAAACCCCAAAAATGTCAGTAACACCTTGCTGGGGAGAGGAAAGGCAAAGGGTGAATTTGCTGCAGTCAGGGTTAAACAGAGAAGGGACTCAGGTTAGAGGCAGGTATAAAGAAATACAAGGAATCAATTTTTTAATGGATTTGCCTGTGCTTTAGACTGGTTTCAGAAAGCTTGGAGTAATCCAGGGAACAAGGTAATAAATTGTTGATGTATTTGTAGTGCTGAACAGGGCTGAGGTCTGGTGAAATCCTTGGCTTGGGAGGTGAGGAATTCTGCAGAGAACCTTCCATTTCTTCCTTCATGGTTATCATCAAACTCAGGTTATTTTTTCCCCAGAGGTTTCCCATTATTTCTAACTTGGTGTTTATTCCCCAGGGTATCTGCCCCGCTCCAAAGGCAGGGAAGGGGCTTTTCCTGGAGGCTTTTCCTCAGGGGGTTCCAAAATTGAAAACCAACCTGAGGGAAAGGACCATCCTGCTGGGAAAGATCATTTCTTTCTGTCTCACTCTGGATTTTCTGTAACTGAGGAGGTTCAGGTGCTCTGATAACCCCAAATCCACAGTTTTGGGCTCTCCCCATGGGGTTTGCAGTTGGGAACAGGCACAGAAATCCTGGGCATGAAACATCTCTGGGACCTCCAGGCTTTGGGCTCGTCCAGCCCTCCAAGGAAACGACTGCAGTGCCAAGATTGAGCAGGGGCTGTTGGAGAGTGTAGGGGCTGCAGTTCATCACAGGTCAGGTCTGATTGCATTTTGGAGGTTCCCTGTGTTTGCATCTCCCCATGGAAGTCGATGTTTTCCTGGTTTCTGCTCCAGTGCCAGCAAAGACCAAAGCTTCCCAGGATTTTGGCTGTTTGGGGGGGATCTTTCCCACCAAGCCTGGAAAACAGGAGACCCTGAACCCACCTGAGCTTTGACATGGAGCCTTTTCCAGCCCCTCTGGCTTCCAGGCTGGAGAAACCTGGATCCAAACCACAGATAGAGCAAAAGTGTTTAAAACAGGCAGGAAAACCCCATTTTATGAACAGACCCCTGAGGGCAGCAGGAATTTCTCCCATCTCTCTTCTGGTTGTGCATGTGCAGTCAAAGTTCACAGGCCCCTGGAGGAGGGAATTTTCAGCATCCATGATGGTTTTGCATGTTCCCAGCATGTTTCCTGCCCTGGGAAATTCTGGATTTGTTCCTGAAACCTTGAAAACCACAGGTTGAGGTCCTGCCATCCAGTCAGTGCTCTGGATGACAGCAGAACACCACAAGGTGTTTTTCCATGTCCTTGGGGGTGATAGCAGAGCTCAAACAGATGGATCAGGAGCCTTTCCAGCTGAAGAGTTTGGTTTCCAAGCTTTGGATTTCAGATTTATTATAAAAATCCCTGTCTGAGGGGAGGCAGGAGCATTCCACAAACAGTTCAGTCTTGTCCAAAGGAGGAATTCTCTATTTTAAACAACCACCCCAGACCCTCTGGAGCAGCCCTGCTGTGCTTCCTCCTCACAGGAATTGCCAGGACACCTGGGAATCCAAGCACTGGACTGGGAAACCATCTCTGCATCTCCACTGAAGCTTTTTTCCCAACTCAGCTTCTTGTCAGGCCCTGTTTGCATCCCTTCTTTTCTCCCCAGTGATTGTTGCTGTCAGCTTGCTCTTATCCCATTTCTTATATATGTTGCTTTATTTGGTTTTATTGCTTCTTTCACCTCTTATCTCATCAAGGTGCATTTCTTCATTGCTTTTGTGATCAGTGTGGCTTTTTGGAACACATTTAGGGCATCTTTTAAAAGGGTCTTCAACAACTCCAAATTAATCATCCCAATCATTCTGATAATTTTCCTGCCAGTCCCTAAATGTTTTCAGCAGGGCCTTTCCCCACAGGTATCCAAGCCCAGGCAGGGATTATGTTTGGGCAGAGCAACAAAACCAGGGCCTGGTGGATGGAAAAAGGGTTTTGTTTGGTGATCAGTTCACCCCAATCCATTGGAAAAGGGGATGAACCAGAAAGACTGGGAAAGTAAGGAATAGTTTGAGCTGGAAAATAATCAGGGCATGTTTGTAAAGCTTGGAGGATTGAGGTGAGGAGCCACCCCCCATGGCCCAGGATCTGTGCCTGGAGCCACCACAGCTTGGAGCCTCCTTGTGCCCCTCCAGCTACAGCAAAACTAGAATCAAACCCTCTCCATTTCCTTGGGTACAGCCTGGGGACAAGGAGGGAAATCCTGCTCCTTTCAAGAGGTCCCCAAAACCCCCAGCCCGTGGGTGCAGGCAGAGGAGCACTGTCAGAAAATGCTGGGGGCTGGTCCTGCCTCTTTCTTTGAGAGCACAGAAACCCTGAACTCCTTTGTTCCCATTCCCAATAACCCTGCAGGCTGGCAGTTGCCTCGGAGCTGTGGATCTGCCACAGTGCTCCTGTGAGTGTCTGGAGCCCGGGAATGCTGGCTCTGGGTTCCAGGCTGACACTGCAGGCCTCTGTTGTTGTTTTCCTCCCACTCCGTCGTGTTCCCAGAGCATCATCATGAAGAAAAACATGAAAGCAGGCAATTTATAATAGTAAAAATAAATAAAAGGCATAATTATATAAATTATGCACATCATTAACCCCAACTGTTGCTCTAAAATGGACAGAGATTCTGCAGGAAAAACATATCGAGGTTGTGCTGTGACAATTTTCCCTGAAGGACAGGAACGTGTGGTGGACATGGACCTGTGGTGGACACTGACCTGTGATGGACATGGACCTGTGGTGGATGTGAATCTGTGGGGGACAGAGTCTGTTGGGGACAGGGACCTGTGGTGAACAGGGACCTGTGGTTGACACATACCAGTGGTGGCCACAGACCTGCCACCCTCAGCTCATCTGTTCAAGGCAGATGAACTCTTTGCACTACTCATCTCCTGCAGCAGGTGCCAGGTGAGGGCAGGGGAGTTCCACACCTCCCCAGAGTGCCCCTTGTCCCCTGTGGCCATGGAGGAACCCCACAAGTCCAGCTCAGGTCCCTCACTTTGCTGTCCAATGTTTCCAAGGGGAATCCCAGGGCCACGTGGATTTTTTTATTCTTGATTTTTGAGGAATATAAAGGAGGGGATTGGGAGGGAACTGGTGCTGAATGTCTCCTCCCTTCCAATTCCTCCCCTTTCCTCCTGCTCACTCTTTTGCCTTTTCAAAGAAGAAAGAGTCACTTTAAACTCTTTCATCGGCTCACCCTCATCAAAGGCAAGTGGGCTCAGCCTGAGTGGGATTTCCCAGCCCCCTCCCATCTCCCAGATTCCTAAAGCTGCTTTAAAGCGCCTTAAACCCTTCCTGCGCAGAATTTTTCCTTGCAAAAATTAGACCTCATGAAAATAAATAATTCCCAGAGGAAATTTCAATTTGATTACAAATATTGACTTGCTTTAGGAAAGCTTTTTTTAAACAAAAATCCATTTGGAATCAACATTTTCAAATTAAACATGTATGTTCGCTCTGTCAGAGTACTTAACTTGGAAAAACACCAATTTTCTTTGCAGTGGTTGGGGATTTTAGGAGTTTCTCCCACCCATAGTTTTTCAGCGAGAGCTGAACAAAAGCGAGGCCTTGGAATCGGGTGAAGTCGGGAAAAGATTTGTTTTCATTTCAAGGGATTTAAAAAAATGCAATGTGAAATGTTGTAAATCATTTTCATGCTTCTAAAAAAAAACCCCTACAAATGCAGAAATATGGGGATTAAAGCTGGAGCTCCAGGAGATGCCTGAGGTGGAGGAACACCAGGCAGGGCTGACACAGAGGGTGCTGCAACTCTGGGGTCACTTGGATGGTCCCCATGACCCCACTGCTCCAATTCCAGCACTTTGGGAGGGATTTTGCAGGGATTGGCAGCCAGGAAATGTGGGAGAGGAGAAGACAGGTGGGAAGAACTTGGTGGTTTGGCAGCTGAGGGTAACACCAAGCTGTGCATGGGCTCTCCATCAGTTCTGGGCTGAATCCAGAGGGTCCATCAGCGTCCCACAGATGCTTGTGCAGAGTCAGGGACTCCCAGAATGGTTTGGACTGGGGGGGGACCTTAATAATCATCTCATTCCACCCCCTGCCGTGGGCAGGGACACCTCCCACTGTCCCAGGCTGCTCCAAGCCCCAGGGTCCAGCCTGGCCTTGGACACTGCCAGGGATCCAGGGGCAGCCACAGCTGCTCTGGGCACCCTGTGCCAGGGCCTGCCCACCCTCACAGCCAACAATTCCTTCCCATATATCCAATGTCATTTTCCCTTTCAATTTGAACCCCAAATTCCCATTTAAGTGACCAGCATGACCAGTGTGATCACTGAACCCATCTTAGGCTCCACACCCCACCAAAGCAGCACTTCAGACGCCCCTTCTGGTGTCCAGCCCTGCTCAACAAAGTTAACCCAACTGCTCACAATGTGAATCTTTGTTGTGTTTTCTCCCAGACTCTTTCTGTGCTTTCTGTGATCCCTCTGCTCCTGGAAACAGTGGTCTTGAGCTAAAACATTTGAGAAGCCTCCCCCAGTTCAGGACAGGGAGCACTCAGGTGTGAATGTGCTGCTTTTGCCACTTTATGGACTAAAAAAGGCAAGAATAAATCAACTTTACTTTGTGCAATGTAGGAGCTGTGTCAGAGGAGAGAGTGAATTGTTTTTAGTGCAAGAAGAACCTGATATCCTGCTGATTTTGGGAGGGGAAGAAAGAAGAAGGAGCTGGAGGAACAGCAACTTTCTGATGTAGACAAGATTTCCACACACTTGTCCTGGGAGAGGTACTGAGGGGGCCTAGCCTTCAGCCATTGCCTCTGCCAAAATAAAACACATCCATTAATTAAAATAAATCAGTATCAGCATCATAAGTGACTCTGGCAGGAGCTGGGGGCTCTCCTGGAGCCTGAATCAGGGGGCAGAGGGGTTGAGGGGGTCTCCAGAAGCTGCAGTTTCTTGGGACTCTGCTGAGGTGAGGCAGCTCCAGCAGAGACACTGCTCACCAGAGGCATCCAGGGACCAGCCAGGAATGACTGCAGATGCTGGAAGAGCTTTTAAGAAGCGCTTAGTTAATAAATACACATGAGAAATGGCTGGTAACAAATGCAGCAAGCCCAGGCCTGCCTGCCCAGGCAGTGCCCTCACAGCCATTAGTCCCATCAGGAGATCCGGGACCAGCATTCCTGCAGGAGAGCCACACTCCCACAGGAAAGCAGGAAAACAAATGCTGAACTGTTTTCTGTGCAATTCCAGCACCTTCCCAGCCACCTGTCAGCAGGTCCAGCAGTGCCTGGGCCTGGTTTACCCCACAGGGGCCCAGCACAGCCTGCGGAGCTGCTGTGCCCCCCATGGCTGGTGCTGGCCCTGCTCTGTTTGCTCCGAGGTTCCTCATCCTTTTCCCAAATAAGTGTGTTTAAACAGCCCATGCAGACATGATGGAGCTGTTCAGGACAATGGATGTTGCCAGTGAGGACAACTTCTCTTAAAGTTAATTAATCATTTGTAAACTGACCTTTGAGGGGATGAATTATTCATCAGTGCTCCTCAACCAACACAACACAGAATTTTCATCCAGTGTTTTTGGTCCAAGTTTTCCATTTTTCCATAACTGAGGGACAGGGAGAGCTGTGCCCCTGGCTGTCACCTCTGTGTGGGATGCTCCTGCTTGCCCAGCATTTAAACCACAGCCAGGCTTAGGCTGGACCAAAGCCCGACCACTGCTGCTCTTCCCTACCTGTATTTCTTCCTTAAAGCCTGACTGACCTTAAACTCTCTCAAAGACTCCTCTCCAGGAGTCTGACATTTAAAAGTGCAGTGACAGAAAATAACTTCTTCTAAAAATATGTGTAACTTATTTACCAGCAACCAGGAGAGGAGGAGAGGAATTCAAATGAAGACACACATTGACATCACACCGCTGGTTGTGACTTCTCCTGGGGGCAAAGCTGCTCCCTGGGCATTCCAGGCCTTTCTCCCACATCCAAATCTGGGAATGGCTGGGCAAGGATCAGGAGAAAAGGGATTCATCCCCATTTGCCTTTCCCCCACATCCAAACCTGGGAGTGGCTGAGCAGGAACAGGGATAACGGGAAAAGGGATTCTTCTGTACCTTCCCAGGCTGCAGGGAGGGGCAAGACTCTGGTTTTGGGGGAGACAAGGAGCTGATTTAAGATCCCACAGCCTCCAAAAGTGGGAGGCAGGAAAAGACAAGCCACTGTTTATTGGGAAAACATCCCATGCCTCATTTTTTGTCAGGTTACAGAAATGAAGGAATAAAAAAAAGAGAAAAAAGAAATCAAAGGCAAAACATAGCACAAATCTGGGAGCTCAATACTTGGAAAACTGCTCATTTCCATAGGGAAAAACCTTCTCCACCCCATGTCCCCCCAGGAGACAGCAGCTCCTGCCCAAACAGGCTCCTCACCCCCTTCCCCACCCAAAACTCCAGCACAACCCTGGGGGATTCTCCTGAACGTGAGGCATTCATGTATCTTTAATTATTGTTTCAGCCACATAAATCCATGCAGAATTAAAATTCATGATGGTTCTAGGGTACAAGTGCAAACAATTTGTTCGGTAAACTTTGCTCTAATTGGCATTCTGAAAATTTCCTGTTAATCAAGCCCCCTGGGCTCGGTTTACCAGTGTAGTTGTGCCTGGGAACGCCGGTGCTCGGAGGGTGCACGCGCCAGCGCCGCTTTCAAGGGTCTTTAGACGATATTAACTCACACACTTTGTCCTCGCCTTAATTTGCAAGTAATTTTTTAACAACCTTTCCGTGGCCCTGTCTTTTATCTCACTGCTTCGTTACTGGAGGCGAGCGAGCAAGAGGGAGAGCGCTGGTTAAACCTGAGACTAAATCACATCCCGGGAGCCCAGCCTGGGACATCCCTGAGGGCACCTGGAATTCCTCCCTCTGGGAGACGCCTTTCCAGGGGCCCCTGACTCCAAGTGGCCACAGGAGACAAAAAAAGATGTTTGGGCCAGTGTGGAAAACTCAGGAGTGTGAGGCAGGGACCCCACCAAGAGAGATATGGATGTGGGGACACCTCGGTCCTCTTGAGCCGAGGGTATCAAAGTCCTGAAGAGCCAAGGCATGGGCTGAGCTGCTTTTCCATCCCATCCCGTGTGCAGGGAGAACAAGAGGAGAGGCCAGGCTCTGGCACTGCCCACACACAATCCAACACGGAAAAACTGGCCAATTCTGGATCCCTTTCCCCCAGGGAACACCTTCCCCTCTCAGGGTCACCAGCAGGATTTCAGGAACTTTCAGCCATCCCCTCCCTTCAGTTTTGCAGCATTATCAGGCCAGTCCTTAACTCACATCCCAAGAGATTTGGGAACAGGAGAAGCTTTGGATCACCTGAGCGTCTCCTCCCAGCGGCACAGCGAGGCAGGATGATAGAAATAACAAAATAATGAGCAGCTGACAGAGATCAGGGCTGTGCTGGAGGAGCTCTCCGGGATGGGAATGTGCAAGAAGGAAATGCAGGAGAACTGGCAGCTCCCAGAAGACACCAAAGATGGTGCACAACAACAAACTGCTTCCCAGGAAAGCTGATAAGGAGCATAATTAGATGGAATTACGGCAGTAGCAGGGTCTGGGAGCTGGAAAAAATCACGTGGAGAATGGAAACGGGCACAATCCTGGGTGGAAAAAAGAGGGAAAATACAGGTTCACATAGTGGGAGCTGCTCACAAGGTTTTGGAAGCAACCAGAAGGGCCCACAAGTAAATCAGACGTAAAAAGAGAACAGGAAAATGTGGAAGGCCCTGAATGCATGAGGAGGGAGAACAGACTGAGCATTCCAAGCAGGGATTTGTCCCATCTCCATTGCTTCAGTCTTTATCCAAAGGTTAATTGTGGATGAAACATAATGAAACAGCTTTGAAGGGAACTGTGGGCAAGGCCGGAGGAAGGGAAGGAGTTTGCAGCCATTTGGATGTGTCAGATGTATTCAAAATGAGAGGATCTGATGAAAAACACACTGGAACATTGAACCCTTGGTGGTTATCTTCAAAACTGATGAAGGAGCAGAGGTCCCAGGAGGTGAGAGAAGCACCTCTCTTTGAAGAGGATACTTAAAATTAAAAAAAAAAAATTAGAAAAAACCCTGAATAATCATCCTAATCTAAATTCCCTGAAAGAGGCTGGAGGAAAGGCTAAAATGAGCAACTTGTTAAAGGATGAATAAAATCAAAGAACATGGGTTTGTCAAGAGCCAGTCATGTCAACCCAATTTAATTTCCTTCTTTGATAAGGGAACAGGAGGACCTGAGATGGAGAGCAGCAAACACACCAGTGAGGAGGACTTTTGCATTTTCCCACTAAAAAAACACGCTCTAAATCTAATCAGAGCTCAACTGGCAGAGAAACCACTCCTGAGGAGGAGGGATCAGGGGACAAGGAGATTCTCCAGCTCCCACCTTGGCTCTAGATGAGGGGCTGTCACCCTGTCTCTTCATCCTGCCTTTCTCCAGCCTGGCAATCCCCAGCTTTGCCCAGGACAATTGAGACTAAACCTTTGTTGTGCTGGTTTTTAGCCTCTCGTGTTGGTTTATCCTTCATTTCCCCACAACATCAGCATCTCCACAAGCGTTTCAGCAGAACCACCTTGATGTAGCATTATCCCATATTAACCTGGGATGCTGGCATGGAGCAGGGAAGACGCTTTTGGTGGAGCTTCAGTGATCCCAACCCGTTTGGAAAAGGTGCAGATGCCTACAAAAACAGCCTGGGAAACCTGGGTGGGAGCAGGAACTCCACTCCTGGAGGCACAGATGGACTGAGGGATGGGGACTCCTGCACGCCCCAGCCAGGGATTTTGGGAGCTGCAGGAATGGCTGCTGCAGGATGGCAGGAGTGGAAGCTTTTGATATAGTTTCAAACAATGTGTAATTATCAGGTAGCTGAAAATTAGCCCATCTGTGCCTCGGGAGAAGACAATGGGAAGTTGTGTGTTACTAATGGCTGAAAAGCGCTGGCAGCACAAGACAGGAAATTCTCAGGCAACTTTTTTCTGCAGGTAATGTAATTACACGGCATAATCCCCAAATCTCCTGACTTTTTGGTGGGGTTTGATAAAGCTTAGGAGGTCTTCATCTCCCTTTCTGTTTCCTCTCCTCGCTGCAGCAGCACAGCTCTGGGGATTGCGGGCCCGCCTGGGCAGCAGCAGATGTGGGTGACATAAAACTGCCTTTAAACACCCAGCTAAAGACAATCTCAGGTTTTGCTAAAGCAGATTGTAAATTCCCACCTGCCTCTGCCACAGCCTCACTCTCTGAATGCAAAGCACAGAGCTTGTAACATCATTTTGGATAAAATTTTCTTGCTGGTAGAGTCGGTCAGAGCCTGATCCAGGTCAGTGCACACACAAGCAGCAGCTTGGGTCAGATTTAGGACCCTTTTTGTTTTCTCTGCTTTTGGGCCCTGCTGATGCAAAAAGAAAAATAATCCCCCAAGCCCCTTGATTTCTTTAAATGCCTCGAGGACCCGGTGATGAGGTCTTTGAAGGTCGGTGAAGCAAAGCTGGAATGGCACAAACCTCATGCAAACAGTCCAGGCAGGGTAAATAGCCGGTGATTTTTTATATTCATACTTATGTCTGAGGAATAACTAGGAGCAAATTGCTTTTCCCTTGCCTAGCTGGAATTATTCAGAGTGGGTTTTTCTGCTGATTTTTGCTATTCTCCCTTTCGAGAGCTTCGCTGCTGAAGATGGCTCAGCCCTGAATGGAAAGCAAACGTTGCCTTCACCTTCAGTGAACTTTGAAGGGATTGATTTTCACCGGGCATGAAAGAAAAGCTGAGAAGTGACAGCTCGTGGACTTCGGGGAGGGTGAACGCTGCCATTTCACGCCTGTTGGTGCAGGAGGACTCGGGGCATCCCAGCACACGTTTGACAGACGCTCCTCGGGCTCCTCCAGCCCCGGCCTCTCCCGCACGGCGGGTCCTGGCCCGGCCCAGAACAGGGAAGGCTCAGAGGAAAACGATTCTTGCTGCCTTTTGTCTGGTAATCTGAGGTCAGGAAAACAAAGTGCTTCCTCTGAGCTCTCCCCAGCGCCGTGGTGGGAAATGCAGCCAAGCTCCAGCACCGAGAACAAAGCCAGAGCTGGCACAAACACAGCAGCTCCTTAAATGAGTTTGCCATTAGCCGGAAGGGCTGCAAATTGAAGCGAAGATAAGCCCCTTAGCATTTCCCTTCTTTAATCCCAGCCTCATAAAAGCAGAGATGTGTTCCTATTCAGTGGGCTTTATACAGAGGCAGGTATTTCATTTACCCAAAAAACCCCTGGATCGGATAAATTATTAATGTTATTTATAAAGGCAATTCTGCCATTCAGCAACTTCTTTTGGATCCCTCCGCTTAATCTCGCTGCTTAGCATAAGATACACTCCAGTTAAAAGGCAAAATCACATTCCCTTACAAGGCCTGCAAAATAAGGGAGTGCTGAGGTGCCTGGAAAAGGGTTGTAGTTGAAATTCTGCTCTAAAGATTAATACATTTATCAGTGGCAAACATAAGCCCTGATTTCCACTTGCTCGTACCCTCCCTGCGTGAGACGGGGCCTCACTCACACGCAGCAAGAGCTGGTTAAGCTGCTCAGCGACACGCTGGGGCTTCCAGAGCCTCTGTGAGGCTGCCTGGGGGCTGGGTGGAGCCCAGGGGGAGAATTTCAGAATCCATGAGGTTGGAAAAGCTCTCCCAGACCATCCAGTCCCTGCTGTGCCCCATCCCCACCTTGTCCCCAGCCCAGGGCACTCAGTGCCACCTCCAGCCCTTCCTGGGACACCTCCAGGGATGGGCACTCCAAACCTCCCTGGGCAGTTCCAATCCCTGAGCACCCTTTCCATGGAGAAATTCCTGCTGCTGTCCACCCTGAGCCTCCCCTGGCCCAGCCTGAGGCTGTTCCCTCTCCTCCTGTCCCTGTTCCCTGGGAGCAGAGCCCGACCCCCCTGGCTGTCCCCTCCTGTCAGGGACTTGTGCAGAGCCACAAGGTCCCCCCTGAGCATCCTTTTCTCCAGGCTCAGCCCCTTTCCAGCTCCCTCAGCCTCTCCTGGTGCTCCAGCCCCTTCCCCAGCTCTGTTCCCTACCCTGGACACGCTCCAGCCCCTCAGGGTCTTTCCTGAGGTGCTCAGACCTGGACACAGCCCTCAAGGTGCCACTCAGTGCCCAGCAATCATTTCCCTGGTCCTTTTTCCAGCTCCTTTGCTCCAGCCTGGAGCACTCCTGGGGTTGTTTTATCCAAGAGCAGGAGGCAGCAAAGCAGCCCTGTCCCCTCCTGTGATGTGCCCTGCAGGACATCCTGCTCTGGGCCACCCAGGGCCACAAAATTCAGCTCTAGAGGCTCAGCCCTGCACCCACCCCATGGGCCAGGCTGTGCCAAGGGCAGTCAGGCACCAGAATCCAGGAGGTGTGGGGAGTGGAGTGGGGATGCTCAGAGTCCCAGAACAGCTCCTCAGACACTCCAGGAGCGCTGCCACCACGGTGGAATTGGGGATCTCGGCCCACAGAAGCAGCATGGCACAGAACCATGAGGAACAATGGAATAAACACGGGAAACTGGGAGCTCTGGTCAACATTCCCATTGCAGCTCCAACAGTGGCACATGGTGGAGCAGTTCCCACATCCTCCTCCCACCAGCAGGGCAGCAATGGCTGTTTTGGGGTTAAACACCCACACTCAGAAGAGCAGAGCCAGCAGCTCCCACGGGAGATGTGCTCCAGCCTCTGGGAGGGGAACAACAGCTCCCTGCTGCTCCCACATCAGGACTTCACTGGGAATTACCTCCATCCCACCCCATGACCCCAGGAACATCCCCTAGCCACCCCCAAACCTGAGGGCAGCACTCGTGGGGATTGCAGGGAGCTTTGGAAAATTCCCTCATGGAATGTTTCCTTCTCTGCCTGATACCCAAAATCCTTTCTCCAGCATTTCCCTCTCCCAGGGCTGCACAAGGAATGGAGCAGCCAGAGCTGGCTGAGGTTTTGTTGCAGCACAATTTGAACACAGGCAGAGCATTTCTGTTTGCTAAACTCACCCAACCTTTTCACAGGAGGGTTCTGACAGCAGTGTGTGTTTTCCATGTGTTTTCCATGGATTTTCCATGCTGTTTCCCCAGCCCTGGGGATGTTCAGGATGTGTTTTGCCTCCTGGGCTGGGTGTGGGGACAAGCAGAGGCTCACGGGTGGCACCTTTGATCATTCCCTGGCACAGAGGGCTCCTGCAGCCGCACTTGGAGCTGGAAATGTCTCAGCTCTGGGCACCACAGAGAAGCTCACTTTTATGTCAAAATGCCTCCTAATAAGATTTTAAGTTTGTTCAGGGAGCTGGAATGAAATATTTAACCACGGCATCACAGCAGCATTTTATTCTCATGAAAATGCTGAGATGCCATTTGCAAATCAGAAATGTTTTCAAATTTTGCTTTGAAATCGCAGCGTCTTTATGCANCTGTTTCCTCTCCTCGCTGCAGCAGCACAGCTCTGGGGATTGCGGGCCCGCCTGGGCAGCAGCAGATGTGGGTGACATAAAACTGCCTTTAAACACCCAGCTAAAGACAATCTCAGGTTTTGCTAAAGCAGATTGTAAATTCCCACCTGCCTCTGCCACAGCCTCACTCTCTGAATGCAAAGCACAGAGCTTGTAACATCATTTTGGATAAAATTTTCTTGCTGGTAGAGTCGGTCAGAGCCTGATCCAGGTCAGTGCACACACAAGCAGCAGCTTGGGTCAGATTTAGGACCCTTTTTGTTTTCTCTGCTTTTGGGCCCTGCTGATGCAAAAAGAAAAATAATCCCCCAAGCCCCTTGATTTCTTTAAATGCCTCGAGGACCCGGTGATGAGGTCTTTGAAGGTCGGTGAAGCAAAGCTGGAATGGCACAAACCTCATGCAAACAGTCCAGGCAGGGTAAATAGCCGGTGATTTTTTATATTCATACTTATGTCTGAGGAATAACTAGGAGCAAATTGCTTTTCCCTTGCCTAGCTGGAATTATTCAGAGTGGTTTTTTCTGCTGATTTTTGCTATTCTCCCTTTCGAGAGCTTCGCTGCTGAAGATGGCTCAGCCCTGAATGGAAAGCAAACGTTGCCTTCACCTTCAGTGAACTTTGAAGGGATTGATTTTCACCGGGCATGAAAGAAAAGCTGAGAAGTGACAGCTCGTGGACTTCGGGGAGGGTGAACGCTGCCATTTCACGCCTGTTGGTGCAGGAGGACTCGGGGCATCCCAGCACACGTTTGACAGACGCTCCTCGGGCTCCTCCAGCCCCGGCCTCTCCCGCACGGCGGGTCCTGGCCCGGCCCAGAACAGGGAAGGCTCAGAGGAAAACGATTCTTGCTGCCTTTTGTCTGGTAATCTGAGGTCAGGAAAACAAAGTGCTTCCTCTGAGCTCTCCCCAGCGCCGTGGTGGGAAATGCAGCCAAGCTCCAGCACCGAGAACAAAGCCAGAGCTGGCACAAACACAGCAGCTCCTTAAATGAGTTTGCCATTAGCCGGAAGGGCTGCAAATTGAAGCGAAGATAAGCCCCTTAGCATTTCCCTTCTTTAATCCCAGCCTCATAAAAGCAGAGATGTGTTCCTATTCAGTGGGCTTTATACAGAGGCAGGTATTTCATTTACCCAAAAAACCCCTGGATCGGATAAATTATTAATGTTATTTATAAAGGCAATTCTGCCATTCAGCAACTTCTTTTGGATCCCTCCGCTTAATCTCGCTGCTTAGCATAAGATACACTCCAGTTAAAAGGCAAAATCACATTCCCTTACAAGGCCTGCAAAATAAGGGAGTGCTGAGGTGCCTGGAAAAGGGTTGTAGTTGAAATTCTGCTCTAAAGATTAATACATTTATCAGTGGCAAACATAAGCCCTGATTTCCACTTGCTCGTACCCTCCCTGCGTGAGACGGGGCCTCACTCACACGCAGCAAGAGCTGGTTAAGCTGCTCAGCGACACGCTGGGGCTTCCAGAGCCTCTGTGAGGCTGCCTGGGGGCTGGGTGGAGCCCAGGGGGAGAATTTCAGAATCCATGAGGTTGGAAAAGCTCTCCCAGACCATCCAGTCCCAGCTGTGCCCCATCCCCACCTTGTCCCCAGCCCAGGGCACTCAGTGCCACCTCCAGCCCTTCCTGGGACACCTCCAGGGATGGGCACTCCAAACCTCCCTGGGCAGTTCCAATCCCTGAGCACCCTTTCCATGGAGAAATTCCTGCTGCTGTCCACCCTGAGCCTCCCCTGGCCCAGCCTGAGGCTGTTCCCCCTCCTCCTGTCCCTGTTCCCTGGGAGCAGAGCCCGACCCCCCTGGCTGTCCCCTCCTGTCAGGGACTTGTGCAGAGCCACAAGGTCCCCCCTGAGCCTCCTTTTCTCCAGGCTCAGCCCCTTTCCCAGCTCCCTCAGCCTCTCCTGG
>VXBB01024696.1:434548-451634 GCA_013399915.1 Illadopsis cleaveri | reverse complement strand
CCCAACCTTTTCACAGGAGGGTTCTGACAGCAGTGTGTGTTTTCCATGTGTTTTCCATGGATTTTCCATGCTGTTTCCCCAGCCCTGGGGATGTTCAGGATGTGTTTTGCCTCCTGGGCTGGGTGTGGGGACAAGCAGAGGCTCACGGGTGGCACCTTTGATCATTCCCTGGCACAGAGGGCTCCTGCAGCCGCACTTGGAGCTGGAAATGTCTCAGCTCTGGGCACCACAGAGAAGCTCACTTTTATGTCAAAACGCCTCCTAATAAGATTTTAAGTTTGTTCAGGGAGCTGGAATGAAATATTTAACCACGGCATCACAGCAGCATTTTATTCTCATGAAAATGCTGAGATGCCATTTGCAAATCAGAAATGTTTTCAAATTTTGCTTTGAAATCGCAGCGTCTTTATGCAACTGTTTTGTGTGGGGTTTTTTTATTATTATTTTTCTTTCCAGGAAGAAACAAATCATGGGGAAAAATAGCTGAGATCTCAGGCATTTCTTCACAAATCAGGTGTCTGCTCTTGAGTCTGTCCTGGTGAGGCTCTTTGGATCCATCATTCCCACTTGGAGCAGGGAGAAGCAGCCCCTGTTGTTGCATCCAGCATTCAAATTCCATTATCTTTGTTTCTTGCACTGACAACGAGACATTTAGGTTGGAGAACTCCACTGGGCATTAGTGCTGCTCTGAAGGGTTTGCATGATTTGAGATAAATGTCATAAAAGAAATAGCAAGTTCTGCTAGAAAAGCACAGCTGTCCTACTTTTTTATTATTATTATTGGGGCAGTTTTCCCTTTTTTCAGTACAGTTTATTCACTTGCAGCTCTTCATCTCCCTATATATAAATTATATCTTGTTAAACACAAGAATCCAGCTTGGTTCAATGCCTCCTCAAGACTTGGATACTTTCTTATCCCACTCCTTTCCCTGCTCCAGGCAGGTACCCAGAGCCATCCACACCTCTGGGTCTGGGTCATGTTTGGACAGTGAGCGACTGACATTTGAGACATGAATTAAACCATTTCCAAAAGCAAAAGCAGATTTTTAGGCAGTTCTGGCCACACACAGTATTTAAGGTTCAAATTGTTCTTAAGAAAGGGTTATTCTATAATAGTGACCAAAATATTCTTGAATTCAGCATCTTAGGATCAAAAAGCCCCAAATCCCTTAAGATGTCGCCTGACTTAAAAAAAAAAAAAAAAAAGAAAAGAAAACAAAAACAAAAACAAAAACAAAAACAAACAAACAAACAAACAAAAAAAACCACCAAAAAAACCCCCTTGTGATTTGTACACAGTTTATTCATGGGGGTTTTAAATACAAAATTCAAAGAAGTGCAAGGAGAAAATGTTGGCAAGCAGCATAAAAAACTACTTAAAAATAACATATGAAAGTGTCAGAAGGAATGTGTATCATTTATCCAAAACACTGAGGATCCAAAATAGCTGAGAGAGGAGGGGAGCGGGAATCAGAAAAATCCTTCCCAACCCAAGGCAGGTCTGAACACAGACAGGAGACAGGGCTTGTCCTGGCCAGTTACTGCACGGTGAGGATGGCAGCATGGTACAAGATTTTAAGGCTCAAAAGGCACGGCAAGGACAGAGCTGGGAATTTTCTGCTTCTGGGAGAAGCTGTTGTGGTCCTGGAGGGTTCTTGGATCGAGCTGTTCCACGCAGAACAAACTTCTAGGAAGGCAGCAAACCTGCAGCCTGCAAACACTGCTCTTCTAAATCCTCCCTGAGATCTGGGCCAAACGAGGCATTGGGAAGTCTGTCAGGAGTTGGAAAGGCACTGGAAAATCAGGAAATCAGCTCCTTGCAGCAGTGCAATAACCAGGCATGCCAGAACTCACAATGGCTCCAGCTGATCCCAATTTCCCCCTTTTCACCAGTCCCGTGATGTTTCAGGTTCTGTTTTGCTGCTGCTGGAGCTCCCACAGCCCCTTCCAGCACCCGAAGCTGCCTCAGACTCTCCTGCTGCTTCTCCCAGAGCCACCTGCACCACAAATCCAGGAACACAAGGGAATTCAATCTGGAAAAGAAAAGGATTTGGGGAGACCTTGTTGCGACAAGCATGTCAGTCCCTATAGGGAGCTTCCCAAAAAGATGGAGAGGGCCTGGAGTGCCAGGACACAGGGAATGGCTTCCCACTGCCAGAGGGCAGGGCTGGATGGGAGATTGGGCAGGAATTGTTCCCTGGCAGGGTGGGCAGGCCCTGGCACAGGGTGCCCAGAGCAGCTGTGGCTGCCCCTGGATCCCTGGCAGTGCCCAAGGCCAGGTTGGACATTGGGGTTTGGAGCAGCCTGGGACAGTGGGAGGTGTCCCTGCCCATGGGAGTAATCTTCAATGTCCCTTCCAACCCAAACCATCCCATGATTCCATGAAATCTGGCTGTGATTTCTTCCACCCTAAAAGCAGATCCTGGTCAATGACGTTCCCACTATCCAGAGGGATCAGCACTTCCAAGGCAGCCAATGCCTGCAAAGCTGCACCCAACTGGTGCCTTCTCCCCTCACCTGAGTCCTGCTGCTCCAAACAGGGGCAAAGCCCCTGGGAGCTCTGTGATTCCCACTGCAGAGGGAATTGCAGTGCTGAGGCTGCAGCTCCTGCCTGGCTCCTGGGAAGCTGCCAGGGAGAGGGAAGTACAGGCAGAAAATGAATAGCAGAAGAGATTGCAGGTAATTATGTTTCTTAAGCTGTTAACAGGATTGGCCATTTGATAAATGAGAGGATTTGGGAATGTTTTGTCACTGACAAGGCATTGTAAGATCCGGGTGGAAACGGGAACGTTTCTCTTCCACAAGCAGGAAATTCTCCCGGGATGCTCACGCACCGTGAAATCCATCTGAAACCTGGATGCCAGCACATCCATGGAGGAGAGAGGATAGATCCAGGACTCAGGCTGAAAAAACCCCACCTGGTCTCTCACATCAGGAATTAATTTGGGTTTTAGTGCCCCTCCCGTGTCCCCAGAGACTTCTGCTCTTTCATGGTGATCCCCCATGTGCTTCCATATGGATTTTGGTGCCACCAGGGCCCCTCAAATCCCTCCATCTGCCTTTCAGTGCCTTGAATCCCTCTGGTTCCCTCTGCTTCCCTCAGCTCTTGGTTTGCTTTTGTGTTCCCTTGATGGGAAGGGGAGAGGCAAGAGGAAGGGCCAAGAGGGAAACCAGCACTGCTCTGTTTGTCCTGCTCCAACTGTGCCCCTCAGGAGGATTTGGATACCCCTGGAGCCCCTCTGTTTCTTTTGCAGTGCCCTCAGAGGCCTTGATGTGATTTTCAGGGTGTCCCAGTGCTCTCAAGCTGATTTTCCCTAGAAATCTGTGCTTTGGTGCCCTCAGGAGCTCTCTCCATGTGCTCTGTGGGCCCTGGGGAGTCTCAGCCCCACCCCACAGCAGTAAGTCTGGGGCAGGACCCAAAATAGCACAGTTTGTGTGCAAAAGCAAAGGAAACAGGGAAGGCTCTCCCAAACCTCCCCCACAGCTTTTCATTTCTTTGCTTTGGATGTGTTTTAGCAGGCAGACTGATGCAGGAGCTGTGGGACAGGCTGAGGATGAGGAGCAGGAGGGCAAGGCCTGCTCCAGAGACCGGTCACAAGTAAACAATGCATTAAATAAGCCGAAAATCATCTTGTCTCAGCTTGTGGCTCACTCCACTTCTTATTTCCAAGAGGAAAACTATCCCAGCGTGGTTGACTCCTGCTCAGGCCTTCCTGTGTGTGACTTCCTAGCAAGGAACTGCTACAGGGCCCTTTCCCTGCTGGGGCAGCTCCTGAAGGGGTAAATGAAGGCAAAATCCAGTTCCTACTCCTTTGAGCAAGTTCTCTGGAAAACAAGGTCACTCACTCTGTGCAGCTCCAGCTGAAGTCTAAACTGCTGGCCCTAAGCAGCTTGGAGGGCGGGCAGGAGGTGAAGTAGCAGTTTATTCTTAGCAATAAACACCTAGGAAAAGAGAAACAACAGGAAAGACACTCCGGGCATTTTTCCTTTACAAACAAAGGAGTGAAAGCTCTGTTTTCACCCAGCCAGGGGCAGATGTGAACACTGCATTTGTGGATTTGTGCTCCTCTGCTCCAGCCCCCCCAGCCCAGCCCAGGCTTCCCTTCCTCAGGAGACAGAGCTCCAACCCCAGCTGGGCAAGGCAAAGTCTCTGCCAAAGCTCAGCCCAAAGCCCAGGGCAGCCACAGGGGCACCGTGGCCACCTTCAGTGGGCTGTGGTTCAAGCAGAGAGAGGTTTGTTCCTGCCAGCACCTCTGGAAAAGAAAGATGAGTTTCCAACCCACTGCAATGGATGGGTGAGGAGGATTTCCCTGACCCACAGAGGCAGCTTTGGCCATTCATAAATGCCCTGCCCCGAATTAACTGCCTGTGTTAGGAACTGGGCACCAGATCCAAAGGCAGCTCTGAGTGATGGGCAGAATGAGATAGGAGGGAATTACAATGNCTCCACAGGAGAAGAGCTCTCCAAACACCAGCCCCACTCTCCAGCCAGGGCTAGGAAGGGCAGGACGATCCTTGGGCACCAGAGCACTTGACAAAACAACTGAAAATTTCTAGTTAATCTACCAGAAAGAATTTTGGAACAAGGGGAAGGAAGACACATGAATATGCAGCAAATCCAGTGGGAAGCTGCTGGCTGCTGCAATGGCTCATTAGAGCTGCACAGCCCCAGCCCAGCAGTGCTGCAGCTCCCTCTGAACGTGGCAGGATGTGGCACCCCAGATGGGTTTGCCTGGAGAGGCTGTTTCACAGGATGGTCCTCACGTTTCCATGGAATTTCCATATTCCCCAGCAGCCACCTCGTGTGAAGCAGCAGAATGCAGGGGGCTCGCAATTAAAAGTGGATTACAGAAAAATAATCATGAAGTTCAAATTGGAGAAGAAGGATGCCTGAAATGTTCTCAATGGAATCAGGTTAGAGCATCTTAACTTTCCACAGGATTTTTTATGGTGATTGTCATTCAGAAAATAATTTTATGTACCTGAATAAAATTAATCAAAACCAGTGGAAGAAAAGCAGCGCAAGATTAAATATCCAGAAAATAAACCCAGAGACCTCTTGGCAGGAAGGATGGGAGGGAAGGACTGGGACTCACACTCCATCTGCTAATAATGAAAATGAAGAGACACAGTGGTGGGAGAACAAGGAAAGGTTCACTAAGGAAAAGCCCTGCCGATTGGAAGTGCTGCAAGTGGAGCTGTAAGAAAAGAAAGCCGGGGGCTTTCAGGTGCAAAGAACACAAAAATCATCCTGCTCAGACAAAGCAAAGGACTGGGGGCTCTCCTTGCTCACCTCCTGTGGCCTGTAGTGAGTGCTGTGGGAAAACCTAACAGAGAGGACAAATAAATACAATTTCCTGGTTAATTGTCTGATTATCAGTTCCTGGCCTGTGGCCACCAACATTTACAGTCCAAAGCAAACCCCAGTGAAGAGGGAGAGGACACAGGGCTCTGTTGGGCCATGGAGGAGCAGCTGCACACGTGGATCTCTCCAGGCAGGGACAGCACAGGGAATCAGCCAGGCCAGGGGGGACAGGGCTTGGAGCAACCTGGGCTGGGTCAGGTGTCCTTCCCACGGCACAGGGTGGGACTGCATGGGCTTGAAGGTCCCTGTAACCCATTCTGGGATTCTGTGACTCCATGAGGAGGCTGCTGGGAAGAGCAGATAACAACTCTGATAAAGGAATGAGATTTGGTAAAGGATCTCTGACAGCTGGGGATGGAGCACAAGGCATGGAGAGCCTGGGGAACGTGGAAGGGTTTGGAAAGGGATCACCTGAACTTCAGGGATGATCTCCTGTACCTGCAGCCCTGCTGGGGATGGATCAGGATGCCAGGGGCAGAGCACAGGTACCCTGAGCTCTTCCCCACACACTGCTGAGGAGGAAAACAGCATGGCAGTGTGCTCATCCCCTTCTCTGGCCTGGGATCTACAAATAAGGGGGTTCTGAGATCAACAGGATGTTGTCCTCCCTGATAAAGACTTTAATTTGGCTGAATCTGGAGGCACAGGGTGGTGCTGGGCTCCATCCCACATTCTCAACAGGCATCACACGTGGAAAAGCACCAATTTTCCACCTCTATGCTGCAGATTTTCCCTGGTCCCACCTGTGCCTCTGCAGCTATTTCTGTTTCTCTTCCTACCTTACATCTGTTTATCTTCTAAATCCTCCCTCCTGCCTTGGCTGTGGTCTCTGCTGGCACATCCAGCTCCTCTGCTCTGCCCTGCAGGACAATCCTGCTCCTGCCTGCAGCCAGGAACAGAGCTGCTGTTGTACAAGGGCTCTGTGGATCCAGAGCTGAACATCCACAGGCTGACATGGAGAGAGCCTCAGAACATTGGCACATTTCAGAGGAAAAGGGAAAAAAAACTGCACATTTTTCACTGGGGTTATTCCTTTCCTAAATTTCAAGTCTTTCATTCAAATGTTAAGACTCTGGCTTGGCAAATTTGGCATTGCTATTGGGGGGTTTATTTACATAAAAAATATAAATAAATATATTAAAATGGAATCACAGAATCCCAGAACGAGTTGGGGTAGAAGGGATCTTAAAGCCCACCCAGTGCCACCCCTGCCATGGGCAGGGACACCTCCCACTGTCCCAGGCTGCTCCAAGCCCCAGTGTCCAACCTGGCCTTGGGCACTGCCAGGGATCCAGGGGCAGCCACAGCTGCTCTGTGTCAGGGCTCCCCACCCTCACAAGGAACAATTTCTTCCATATATCCAACCTATATTTCCCCTCTTTTAGGCTGAACCCTTGTCCTATCACTGCAGTTCCTGATGGATAACACATAATAACACATTATACAGAGATAGATATGTATCAAAAGCACTGGGAAAATGGTGTCTTTTCCTTAATCCTCTTGCCATTTCACCTGACACTTTAAAAAATATCACAGAGTCAAACACTCGGCGTGAAACCTTAAAAAAATTGACTGGCGTGGTCAAAGTTTGGTGATGACATCAGGAAAGGAAAACAAAGCCCCAAAATGTCAAACACTGCCACGACATCGAGCTGGTTGCAAATCAATTGCCAGGAAAAACTCCTGACCTACATGAACAGAAGCAGGAAACAAAGAAACCTCAGAATAAAATCCATGGCTGACAGAGCTTAGCACAGGAAAGTTATGTTTGCAGAAGAAATCCTAGCAACAGTACGGGGTCACTGCTCGGTGCAGACAGGAGAATTGGGGAGGATTATGCAGAAAATGCAGAAGGGTTCAAACAGACTTTTAGTCGGTATTTGGAAAGAAGGATGATTTGCTTTCATTGCTGGAAGATGATGAAATACTTTCCAGTCTATTAGGAAGTGAGAGGGATGTTGAGATCTCTCAGCAATGAGAGTTTGAGATCAGCAGGATTGGAAGCGCCGGCACCGCTGGCAGAGCAGCTCTGGGCCCGCTGAACATTAATAGCAGCAGATCTGGAAATGCCCAACCTATCAAAATCTCTTCAACCACAAGGGGAGCAACAGGAATCAATGAACCATCTGAGGAAAGAGCAGCTCTGGGTCACAGCAAGGGAGGGTTTTTTCTAGCCTGTCATTAGCACAGGCAGGTGTAACTTGGAGCCACGTGGAATCAGGGATCACAGAGTGGGGAAGGCAGGAGGGAGCCCAGGGTCACCCGATCCCCTGCCCCAGCAGGGTCATCCCGGAGCACACAGCACAGGACTGACTTCAGAAGGTCCTGGAGTGTCTCCAGTGAGGGTCCAGCTCTCCTGACAAACTGGAGCCACTCTCTTTGGTGGCTCTGAGGTACAGGGATGTCACCTGACACTCAGACCAAAGTTTTCTTCTCCATAACAAAACTTTGACTTCTTGGTCAGCTCAGAACTTTCTGCTGGAGGTAAGAGTCAAACAGAAAAAGCTCTGGGCTCAGGCTGTGCTCTGTTCTTGCCCACATGCAGGAGTTTCTAACCAGGATTTTTGTGAAGCTGTTCCTTGGCTGCGTACTGGTCCCAGTGATTGTGCAAAGCTGGTTTGTGGCCATGAAATGTCCCAAAATGGGCACACAGAGAGCCAGGAGTGCTGTGCTGTGGCTCTCAGAGCCAGGAGCCCTCCCTCTCCCAAACCCACACCTCTGCTGGCTCCACGTGCCAGCTACAGAGCCACTCTAAACAAGTTTAACTGCCTGTTTTCCCCAGCAAGAAGTGAAGTGAATTAAATCACTGTTCACTTTACACCCTGTGTAAGCTCCAAAGAGCTGAAGGGGCTGGGAAGCTTTAAGAGATACCAGAAGCCTTTTCTGCTTCAGGGTGACACCAAAGACCACCCCAAACCCAAAAGTTTTGTGCACAAAACTTCCCCTTTGCAACAACTCCCTGATGTTTTCAAGCCCCTGCAAAAAGCCTTGCCCTAAACAAGGCTGTAAAGTGTAAAACACTGTTGGATCTCCCATTAACGTAATGAGGCTTCACTAAAAAGAGAGGAGCAGAAAGAAAAGATTAATCAAAATCCTACGTGAATTTATTTATGGATCACAAAAAATGTTTCCAGAATATCCAAGACATGGTCGAGGGATAAAGTTAGATGAAGTTCGGATTTATCTCGATTACCTAACCTGGCATTAAAATCCTTTCCACTGATCAGCAAACAGAGGGATAAAAAGATTTTAGAGACATTATGTAGGTCTGGAATAATTCCCAGTACGAGTTCCTATAAGAAGAGGAATTGTGGGAGGAATACAAATATTAATCAGAAGAAAAGGTTCTAAATTGGGAAACTGCTCTGGCAATGAGACAAAAGTCTAAGTCATTAGTGTAACAACCTCTAATCCCTATCAGAGCAGCCAGTCTCATGACAGAGATGGACGTGAAATGGCTTTCTCCATAAATATTTCAGGTTTGATTAATTCTAACTTTCTATGTCTGGACGTAACAAATATGTTGTGAAACATATCATGAAAAAGCAGAGACATTTGGCTGAACAATCCAAAACCGTGTAGAAACCTCATTTTCTAGGAAATGGAGAAACACATTTTAAAGCTGTTTTCCTCTTAACTCCATGCAGAAAATTCCCCAGTGTCCAACTCTTTAAAATAACTTCTCCCCCAAAGCAGCAGCCTATCTAATTAAGTCCAGAACCATGCTACCAGTTTGACCCTGATTTCAATTGGCAACTCCCTGACAGGCACCAAAATACCTTATTAAATTTTTTTCTATGGATAGTAGTTCTGATTTATAGGGGGAAAAAAAAAAAAAAGTAAATATTTTCTAGGTCAGAAAAGGCAAGAAATGCCAGGAAGGGTCCTGCAGTGCCAGGATTCACACGGAGCATCAGGCAGTAAGCTCAGAGTCCTGCTTTGGTGACAAGTCCTCATGTAAAGCAGATCATCCCTACCCAGAGACTGAGGCACATCCATATGCATAGCAAAGCTCTGAGATTACTCCCAGCCCTCCCTTTTCTCCCTGTAATTACAAATCTTTTCCTTTCAGAGGCTGTAGAAGAAATATTCCTCAGCGTAAGAAGCTCCACAACACCCCCACAGTTGTGACAGTTCAGCTGTGTTGGGGCTACACCAGATCAGGGTGGATCCCACCCATTTTTTGGGGAAATAGACTTTTTGGGCAGCTCCATCTGTCCCAGGCTCCTGGGCAGCCTCATTGGGGTCAAAGGGAACAGGGGACAGAGTGAAAACTGTTTAAGTCTCATCCTGCAGTGGGAGAAAGGGACCTGTAATGGTGGTCTTTGGCTGATAAATAAAACAGAAATTAATAAAGATTCCTTAACAAAGCAGGAGTTTCCTGAGGGACAGGAAAGCTGCAGTGTCTCCTTCCAGGCTCCTGGATTTGGGGTGTTCTGGGAGAGGATGGCACCTCCTCCATCAGCATCAGCACACCGTACAGAACTTTAACTTTGAGCTGATGGATAGGATTCCACAATCCCAAAATATCCTGAGTCAGAAAGGACCCAAAAGGACCATCAAAGTCCAGCTCCTGGCCCTGCACAGAACAACCTCAATGGACCCACAATGAATAATTCCTGACTTCAAAGAAAAAAAAAAAATTCTCAAAGTACTGAAGGGTTTTGGAAAAGCAGAGGGGCAGCTCCAAGTTCTGCTTCTGGAACAGGGACAGCACCCAGGGAACGGCTGAAGCTGGGCCAGGGCAGGCTCGGGCTGGATTTTGGGAGAAGTTTCTTCCCCCAGAGGGCGCTGGCACTGCCCAGGCTCCCCAGGGAATGGGCACGGCCCCGAGGCTGCCAGAGCTCCAGGAGGGTTTGGACAGCACTGCCAGGGATGCACAGGGGGATTGTTGGGCACAGCCAGGGGTTGGACTGGATCATCCTTGGGGTCCCTTCCAGCTGAGGATATTCCCTGATCCTGTGATTTTAGCATGTTGCAGCTCGACCTACTTTACAATAAAGTTGCCATCCAATTTCCCCTCATTTAAAGGTTTCCACTTCTGATGTTATAATGGGCTCCTTATGTAACGCTGGAGTGCAGTTTAAAGGCAGCTGCATTAGATCCCAATTTTGCTTTTAAGTAGTGCTCCCAATCTAATTAAATCATCATTCCCCCAGTTTGCACCCTGCAGATGAGGAATCTTGCTTCCCAGAGCACTCCGTGTCCTTCCAGCTCCCTGAGCCAAGCCCGTGGCTGCCCAAGCACACAGCAAATACCTGCAACCATTCCAGAGCAGGTGGAAACACCCCGGGGACAGCTGGCACAGAAACTCCAAACAGGAACAAGTGTTCCTCTAAAGCATGAAATGAAGGATGAAAATACAGCTGAACAACATGGAAAACGAAAGCAGGATGGAAAGAGGGAAGGTTGGGATCACTAAACACAGTTTTAGACTAAACCAACTCAGCTACAGTGGCACATCCATAATTCAGTTCTCCCCCATGTGGAGGAGCTGGAGATGTTCTCCAGCCTTACTCTCCACAGCTCTGCACAACTCATTAGCTGCTCCTCTGAGCCAATCCATCTAAAATCCCTGTGTTTGGATCATTCTGGATTGTGCTCAGGATCCCTTCAGTGACAGGAACTTTGGGACACAGGTCACCATCCCTGGAAGGGTTCAAAGAATGAGGAGATGTGGCACTTGATGATGTGGGCATGGGGGATTACACCCAAAGGCTGGACTGGATGACCCTGGAGGTCTTTTCTGACCTTAATGATTGTGTGATTCTCTGATAATGAAACAATGCTCACCAGAGAAACCAGGGGGTTTGGAGAGAGGGAGATCAGCTGGGCTGAACGTGGAGTTGAGCAACTTCAGTCTTCAAAAAGCATCTGGCAAAGCCCAGAGTCAGCAGGTGAATTCCAGTGCCAGCTTTCCCACCTCCAGGCTGGAGCGAGCCCAGCCAGAATCCCTGGGAGGAGCTGCAGTGCTCATGGATGGTCTCAGTCCAGTCAGCCCTGAGCTGCTGAGGATCCTGGCTGCAAACACTCCTGATTCCCTGTTCTGGACATTCCCTCTGCAAGGAATGTTGCTTTACAGCTGTCACTGGTCTTCCCTGCTTTTCTAAAATTTCTCCACAGGATTCCTCCCTCTGCTTTTCCCTCTCCTTCCCCAAAGTCCCAGCTGGGGCATCTCACACTTCTGCTCCCGAGATCCCAGCTGTGTTTCTCTCCTCCTGGTGCCCCAGTGCTGCTGGGCTGCTCCCCAGTTCCTCACTCACAGTGTCTGTTCTACCCTGAAAATTGCCTTTATTGTCCTCCTCATCTGCTCCAGGTCCTTCCCAGGTCCCTCTGCCTGGCTTTTGACAGCTGAAGGAGCCTCCCTAATTCTGTTTGGCAGGACAGTGAGTGCCCATCAGCCTCCCAGGAATTCTTAATTCATTTCTACTTTTGACCTACACACCAGCCCGAGGCAGTACAATTTAGTAATCAGTTATATGAGAACATCTGACTTTCTGATTTAAACCTGATGCCTCGTAATTTCATGAGGTACACTGAACTTTTTCTATTCTTATCCTAACTTTTCCTATTTCCTCTTATTTTTTTCCTAGCTAGGAGATCTCAAGGTTTCTGTCCCATGCCTGACTATTTCCTGTCCTGTTCCCAAACCCATTCTCTCCTCACCTACTTTCTGTGGGCGGAATTCAGATTAAAAAGATTTGATTTCTCTTGGAGTTGCTCTGCCTCATAGATTGACACCTCCAGGTAGAAACCTAAATTTAGGAGTCTCAATCTCTGAGCTAAAGAACTCCCACCCATCCTTTTTAGCTCTGTTTTATTCTTTATGGAGACAGGATGAACAGAACTGCAGATATTAATCAATAGGTGGGTTTGCCAAACATTTATACAGTGACATGATCACATAATCGTGTTTTCCCTTTTTTCCCCTTTGCTAACATTTTCTTTCTCATTCAGCTGGAATATTTTAATGCTGGGGCCACTGCTCCAATGTTTTCATGGAGTTTTCCTACAGCAGCTCTGCTTCTGAGTGATAATAATGCTCTTAAATTAAGTATAATATAGAATTGAATATGGATATTCCCAGGCAAACCATTCTGCATTTCTTAGCTCTGACTTCCACCTGCTGCTCCTGACTGCCACAGGAACAATCTGCTTCCCTTCCCAGGGTCACACTGGACTATCCCAGCTGATTTTGTGTCACCTCTTCACCCCTCCTCCCAAATCATTGATGAGTTCCTGATCATGGCTAAGCTGCAAAGCTCCTTTCTCTGGGAAAACTGAGCTTTCCTCCCACATTTTGTTCCATTTTATCTCAACTTTATTTCCTTACAGAGGACATCTGATTACCTTAGCTTAACCACTTGAAGAGTCCTTAGAGAAAGACTTATTGACATTTGTTTGGGAGTCCATGTGCACTTTATCAGCTGCATCAGCCTTACCTACGAGCTGGGTGACATCTCCAAAGAGCTCCAAGAGATTTATGAGACACAGCCTCCTTCTGCAAGAACCGTAATGACTTCTTCCAAATAAATCACATTTATGAAATTGCCTCCTGGTTCTCTTCTTTATTATTGTAGTTTTTACCCACTTATTCAGGCTGAAGGGAGATTTACTGATCCCTGCTTTCCCCCATTTGTCCTGGAGACCTTTTCCTCAAGGCTGAAGACACATTTGCCACTGCCCATCTCTCTTGCAGTGTGGTCAACTCGAGTGACACTTTTCATGCTACATTTAGCTTTCTCTTAATCTACTCTTTGAGGTCTTTCAGAGCTCCTGATCAAGTATCATCTTATCTTGTTGCTTTCTGACTGCTCCTTTTATTGATTTGTTCCAAAATGTCCTCGGCTGGAACTTCATTTAGGGACAATTCCTCATGCCCTCCACTGCTTCACCACTAATGTACCCCTTCCCAGCCTTCCTCTGTAATTTGTTCCCTATTATTACAGTTTCCTACCCCTCTGCCAAGTTTCTGAGGCATTTATTATGTCAATAATTTCCTTTAAAATCAGTCTAGTTCACCTCTTTGGGGCTCCAGAATTACAGCATTTGTATAGATATATTTTTACATTTTTTATTGATCTCATTGCCCATTTTTCATGGGACCTGCTTAGCTGGGACTTTAATTGCTGAGCCCATTCTTTGCCATTTCCTCCTTTGATGTTATTGATTTCAGCTCCTTCCATTTTTCTAAATTGCATGAATTTTCCTCTTTCTCTTGAAGAGGAGCTGGGATCTGGAGCCATGTGCAGTTGTTTATTTGGTGAGTTTCCACAACTGCCAGCTATAAAAATCCCTCCTTGCTTTGGAATGTTAAAACCTAGTTTGCAATGTTGATTTATATAGCTTATCTCCCCTGTAAAAACTACCTCACCAACGACTCAGAATCTGCCTGTCTGCTGCTGTGACAATTTATAACTCAGTGATTTCACTTCCAAGTCTCTTTCCTACTCACTGCTGACGTTGGTACCCACATCACTCACACCACCAGCTCCCTCTAGCACAGAGCGTGGACACAGAAGTCCAGCAGAGCTCAAAGCACTGCAGAAAATGAAGCTTTTTTTTCCCCGTGTTTCAGTAATACATTTCATTAACACCTCCTGGTTTGAGACTTTGGTGATTGCTCACTCTTGTTCAATTTTTTATTTTCTCTAATTCCCATGTCTGTTCCTGGCACGCTTCAGGCAGGCAGTTGGATCTTTTTTTATATATTTTGGTATCTGTTTCCTCTTTCATAAATCTGGTACAAAGCACTTGTTTCTATTTATCTGTTGATTTTTTCATCACTTTCTTCTCCAGGTTAGAAAATCTGATCCCGACCTTCCAAGTGCATCCTGGTTTTACCACAGACTCTGAGCGAGCTCTTTGTTAAATCCCACCGATGATAAATTAAACAACTGAACAGAACACCAGGACACACGAGCAGGATTTCAGCCCAAACTCCAGCCTGACAGGGCACCCACATTACAATGAAAACCTCTGCATGAGGAACTGCCAGCTCTAAGCTGCCAGGACCAGGAATTTGGCTGGATCCAGGGCTGCCAGAGGGGCTGCTTTGGGCAAGTGCAGCCCAGCCTTGCTGGGAGCCCACCCAGTGCCTCTGCTGATGGACCTGCCCTCACAAAATCAATCACTCTCTGCCCCAGGCCCGTTCCTGTGCCTGCACAAGGCACTGACATCCATCAGAGCAGGGGCTGCAGCAGATGGGCTCTGCCTCACACAGAAACAAGGTAAGTGTCTGTCCCAGCCAGAAATGCTGGGCACACTGATCCAGACCATATTTCTTTAGTCTGCTTCTCAGAGAATCATGTGGAACAGTTTCAAAAGCTTTCCTAAAGCAAAATATGTCCCATCTGCTGCCTCCTCTTCATCTCCTAGACATTATTTTCTCAAGGAAAGAAATTACAGTGAGCTCGCATGATTAGTTCTTGCTAAATCTATGTCTTTGCCTTTCTATCTCCTATTTGCTTTAAATTGATCATGTAATATTTATTTTTCAGACTTATTTCTGGGAAGAACGTTCCCTCATTCCTTGGTTTGTCTTTTTCAAAGGACTGAACTGTGTTTGCCTTTGGACAGAGCTCAGTGATCTCACCTGCCTTGCAGGAGCTTCCAGGGCAGCCACTAAAGCTTCAGTAATTGCTTCAGCTCCTGCCTGCACTGCCCACATGGCTCTGCCAGCACAGCCCCAGAGCAGTTTGAGGCCAGAGCTGCTAATCTGGGAAGACAAAGAGAGAACAAATCTAAAGCACAAACCCGGCATAAAAGGACGAGAGGGATGAGGCCTCGCTCACCCTCTGCTCTCCTCTCACAATAAATAGTTTAGCCCAGTTCAGAATCATGCAATGGGTTGGGTTGGGAGGACCTTAAAGTTCATCTTGTTCCACTCCCTGCCACGCTTCCAGCCCTTCCAGGCTGCTCCAAGCCCCGTCCAACCTTGAGCACTGCCAGGGATGGGGCAGCCACGGAACACGGTGTTAAATTAGCAGGAAGCTGCCTTCCAGCTGAGGAGAAGCAGGCTGCCAGCTCCAGGAAGGCTCTGACTGAAAATCCATTTTAAATTGAGAATTTTTGGTCGACTGTGCTGCCGGGGATTCAAACAGCAGGAGCACGGAGCAGCTGCACGAGTGCTGACAGATCTGCTGACTTACAGGGAGAGCACAAAGGGCCTCTCCTGAGACACCTGGGTGGGAGATGCTGGGGAGGAGCAGCAGGTCCTGCTGCATGTCACACATCCTAAAGGGAAATGCAAGTGAAGGATCCTGGAAGGCAAAGTCGGGCTGCTGGCTGAAGATTTAGCCCCAGGGTGCTGTTGGCAGTTTCTCTGAAATGCTCCCAGTTCCACACACAGCTCCAATTAGGCACAGGGGGAGGAGATGCTCTCCGGAGGTGATGGGCTCCATCAGAACTCCACAGAAATCAGACTTGGGGAAATCAGGCTGAGGAAAACATATAGGATGTGTTTAATTAAGTGGGAGCTGGGGAAAGTCTGTTAGGAGCTAAGGGTGAACAGATTGCCGAGGGTTGGTACCACACAAATACTCTGTGTACTGAGCCAGTGCCGAGAAAGGGCTTAGTACAGATAATGGGTGAAATTTTATACATCAAAATGGACTAAGAAGCTAAACAAAGCTGCCCCCTTAATTAAGAACTATAAATACATGGATATAAAAATGGGGGGGATGTTAAATTAAAGAGAAAAAAATAACAAGATGAAATAAAACACGGGTCATAAAATAAGCAGCAAACAGCAAATCCCCATGACAAACCCAACAGAGTGCTAAAATATATGGCCATAAACTACAGAAAAGTGAGTATAAGTCATAAAAGTGAAAGATTCTTTTTTTATATCAAAGAGAATGTTTTAAGGAATCTACTCAGACTGAAATTCTTACTGGAAAAGACCATACACTGAAAGTGTCTGGCAGTGAGAATGTAAATACATGAGCAGAGCTATCCCATCAGTCACCAGAGAAAGGAGACTGAGTGCTTAATGCTGAGAGGTGAAATACCAAACATGGGCCCCTCTATTATTCATAAAATAAATGGCTATAATGGCACAAAGGGGAAAAAAAGGTTAGAGAAGCAATTTCCAGGAGCAGAGGCTGCTGTGCAGAGCTCACAGACCCCGAGCAGGCACCGAGAGGCTGCTCCTGCTTCATCTCCTGCGAGCTACAAGAGGAGCAGGTTCAAGGAGAGGCAGGGGATGAACCAGCAGAGAATTTGGGCTGCTCTTGGAGCATAAAACTCCTCTTGGAGTGCAGATCTCAGGGGTCTCAGCGGGCACAGAGTTCCCCACAATTCATAGTGAAGCGAGATGAAATGGGAGGAGTGGTGAGAAATCAGGAATCCACTCGTCTCCAGCAGCACTGAAACAGAATCCCACAGAATCAGAGAATTCACTGGGCTGGAAAAAACCTCTGAGATCATTGACTCCAGCAATGAAACCCCCAGTACATCCAATTCTGGAGCTCCCATTGAACACTGTGGGAAGATTGGATTGGGGGCAGAAAAGAGCCATAAAAAGGATATGAGGAGAGGAGAATGTGTGGCTGGGAAGCTTAAACAGCTCAATTGTGGGGCAATTCCATAAGAACTTTCACAAGGGGGAAATATCAACCAAGGCTTTTTAATCTCGCCGAGACAGAAGAAAGACTGAGGACTGAAAAATGAAAGTGATTCAAAGCAGAAATGAAACCCACATTTTTTAACAGCAGTGAT
>VXBB01024696.1:415360-433480 GCA_013399915.1 Illadopsis cleaveri | reverse complement strand
CAGACCCCGAGCAGGCACCGAGAGGCTGCTCCTGCTTCATCTCCTGCGAGCTACAAGAGGAGCAGGTTCAAGGAGAGGCAGGGGATGAACCAGCAGAGAATTTGGGCTGCTCTTGGAGCATAAAACTCCTCTTGGAGTGCAGATCTCAGGGGTCTCAGCGGGCACAGAGTTCCCCACAATTCATAGTGAAGCGAGATGAAATGGGAGGAGTGGTGAGAAATCAGGAATCCACTCGTCTCCAGCAGCACTGAAACAGAATCCCACAGAATCAGAGAATTCACTGGGCTGGAAAAAACCTCTGAGATCATTGACTCCAGCAATGAAACCCCCAGTACATCCAATTCTGGAGCTCCCATTGAACACTGTGGGAAGATTGGATTGGGGGCAGAAAAGAGCCATAAAAAGGATATGAGGAGAGGAGAATGTGTGGCTGGGAAGCTTAAACAGCTCAATTGTGGGGCAATTCCATAAGAACTTTCACAAGGGGGAAATATCAACCAAGGCTTTTTAATCTCGCCGAGACAGAAGAAAGACTGAGGACTGAAAAATGAAAGTGATTCAAAGCAGAAATGAAACCCACATTTTTTAACAGCAGTGATGATTAAATTTGGGAACAAACTACCACCTGAAGTGATGGATTTTGTAACTCTTGACATCTGGAACATATGTTCCTGTGAAAAGTTCAAGTTTTGATAAATAAGGATTTTTTTCTTCCCTGAAAAATAATTTTGTCAGAAAATTCTTTGCCACTGTTCGGGTTTCTTGTCTACTTAAAAAAGATAAAAGATGAGACAGAGAAACAGCTTTGTACGTTGAAAGTTGGTCAAAATGATAATAAAAGCAGAATAATGGAATTCCCAGATAAGGAGTATGATATGGCAGGAGTTAATTATCACAGCGACTGTAATGAAAATTTTGCATCACTAATATTCCAGGACTATTTGAACATTTCTTTATAATAATGATCAAAAGGGAACTGCTTGACATAATCTACTTGAGCACTCAAGAGCCTTCTGATAGTGTTTTTCAGGCAGGGCTAATCCCGAGGAATCCTGAAATTGTGGATGCTCCAACATGCAACGCACAGACAGGGCACCAGGCAGAGCCCTGATGTCACAAACAGGAATTTCCTCCCAGCTCGGGCTCCTCTGCGAAGGTGTTAAGTGGCATCGTTCCAAGGATCATTTTTAATTGCAATCAAGGCACCAAGAACTCTTGCACAAGTGCTTTTAATACACTACAGGAATGAAAAATGACACGAGGCGCTGACAAGTTGTGGAGCATCATTAACCGCACCAGAGCCATTAACGAATGTGCCAAGGCAGGCTGGTACAGCTGCGTGGAATTCAGGAGGAGCTGGGCTCCACATCCTTGGATTTTTTTTTTTATTTTTTTTTTTAGTCTAACACTTCAGAAGAGTGAAGCTCATCCTGAATCAATAGGATGTGAAGCATCACTGAGAGAAAAAAAAAAAAAAAACCACACATCCTCTCGGGATTTTTTATTGGCCTGAGAATTGTGGCACTCCTCAGTAAATGTCAGGCTTATCAGTGTTGTGAGTAAGCATCAGTTAGCTCTCAAACGAGCTGACTCTGTTCATTTTTCTCAGAACTGTGTGTAATATTCTCCTGGCAAGGAACAGCTCTTTTAGTAGACTGCAGCACAAATTTGTAAAAGGAGCTTGTCTCAGCTCTGATCCAAAAACCAAAAGAGATCCAGATTAGATGCCTGTGGAAAGAGCTGCTTTTTGACTACAAAGCCCAGATCATTTGGAGTTAAAGCGATGCAAGAAGTACAAATTTCTCCTTCTCAGATCACAACAGATGCACCAATTGTAAGGAAACTTTCTTCCCTAGACTTGTTTACCTACTTCAAATTACATCAGTAGCTTCAAGTGTATTTTTGACCCGTGAGTGGTTAATGACATCAATCTTTCCAATACATATTCATCCCTTTCTAAAGACCCTCTCGTTATTTCTCCCATGTAGCTTTCCTCTTTCTAGTGCTCGCTGAGCCCCAGCAGCCTCGTGGTGAGATCTTCATTAGCATTCAAATAAAAATTCATTGTTTGCCTGCGTAGTGGGGAGAGGAGCCATCACAAGTGTTTACAATTCCGAGCCGCGTTTCATTTGCTCCTGACAGAACATAACAAAGCACAGCAAAGGCTGCGCTGGGTCAGGTGAAGGTTCCCCTGCTCCAGCAGCGGCTTTCCAATCCAGATGCTCGGGGAAGGGCTTTAAGAACACACCAGGAATGCAGCAGCGCTTTCCTGGAATGTTATTCTCTTTCCCAACAATGGGTGTCTTGGGACTTGGCGAGTCACAATCCTTGGTTTTACTGTTGAACAGGTTCTGCTTTAACTTCCCTCCATTAACTTCTCCCGCTACCCCCGGAGCACAAGTAAACTTTGAGCATCCATAATATCCCATGGCAAGGGATTTTACAGCTCTATCACAAGGTTTGTCAAGAACCATCAACCACATTATGCTGATTTTCAGTTGTTGCTTTGGAAGACACACTAAAGGGGCTTCTCAGTTGGAAAGAGTGAGGAGGATGTGAGTGAGACTTGTAGAATTATGGTGAAGCCACGACTCCTCTCCTGCGTCCAGGTCTGGGCACCAAACTGGCCAGAGAGCCCTGGAGGGGCTGGGGCGTGTCCAGGGCAGGGAATGGAGCTGGGAAAGGGGCTGGAGCACCAGGAGAGGCTGAGGGAGCTGGGAAAGGGGCTCAGCCTGGAGAAAAGGAGGCTCAGGGGGGACCTTGTGGCTCTGCACAAGTCTCTGCCAGGAGGGGACAGCCGGGGGGGTCGGGCTCTGCTCCCAGGGAACAGGGACAGGAGGAGAGGGAACGGCCTCAGGCTGGGCCAGGGGAGGCTCAGGGTGGACAGCAGCAGGAATTTCTCCATGGAAAGGGTGCTCAGGGATTGGAACTGCCCAGGGAGGTTTGGAGTGCCCATCCCTGGAGGTGTCCCAGGAAGGGCTGGAGGTGGCACTGAGTGCCCTGGGCTGGGGACAGGGTGGGGATGGGGCACAGCTGGGACTGGATGGGCTGGGAGGGCTTTTCCAACCTCAGCAATTCTGGGATTCTCTGGTTATATCTAGGACAGGTGGACAGTGCAGGCACAGGAACCATGGTCTCACCCACGAGATCACTTTTTGTGGAGCTCTGAGTAGGCCCTTTAATGCCCTTTCAGGACCCTTTCACAAACTCCAAAGTGTGAATTGTAGTTTCTCACTAAAAAAAATTCCCAAATACATTCAGGTTTATCCATTTATTCTGTTTATCATTGCTCCTCCCTTGCTCAGCACAGACTCCACCGTGCCCATCTGCAGTTCTGCACTTCACTCCTGGGGACCTTCTCCAGGATTGCTGTGACATCTCCCAACTTCCATCCCTCCTGCAGGGAAACTGATTTAAGTGACAGGTTACACACTATTGTAGCTCCATAATTGCATATTTGTTTTCCTCCAGAGCTCTTGAGTGATTACCAGATGGTCTTGGTAATTTCTGACTCTTCATCTTATCAATTAGTCCTAAAATGAATTTTATTGTCATTTAATTTGAGACGGTTCCTTACACTTGTCCCCATAAGTTTGGTTCTCATGGGAGAACAACCTCCCTCAACTACAGACAGCACCAACAAAGCTTTACTTTCCTCTCCTACAGGAAATCCTATTAAAGACTGGTCATCTGTTTACCAAACCTCTGGAAAAATAGGATTCTGGCAATTTTTACAATATTTTTATGATTCCTTTAGTGAGTTTGCACCCTAAAATTTTCCCTTGCCTGCCCTACAGGTTTAGCTTCACAGTTAATTTTTTTTTTTTTTTCCCATAGTTTCTTTATTTGCTCAGAAACCCCTGATTTTGAATACTCTCCTTCCACTCTGCTGTTAGAATATTGCCTTTTTGGTCCCTTGTAGAATTATTTCACTTAGTGATATATTGCTCTGAGCTTCAGATAGGGTGGGTTTATCTCCTTTCTCATCTCCTGCATCCTTAGAGCAGCTGCTTTTAATTTCCTTTTAGGAAGCTCCTGCACTTTTGAATAGGTCTCATTTTTAAGTTAGGTGGTACTGTGAGGGAGTTGGGGGGAAATCAAATATTCCTCAGATAATGTCACTAATCCCTCTGGAAAAAGAGAGGGGTATTCAGCAAGGTTTCCAAAGGAGGGAGGCTGCAGAGGGAAGGATGTGCAGCACCTCCAGCTGGAAAGGGAAGGATGGGAGGACTCTGCCCTGGCACTGCAGGGAGCAGGGCCCTAGATGCTGGGAGAGGTGGGCAAAGGAACTTCCAGCACCAAGCATCCGAAAGGGCCTGGTGAAAGACAGGGAGGGAATTCAGAGAAGCATTTCCCAAAGGAAAATTCCTGTTCAAAAGCAGGAATGCTCCTGTGTCAGCAGAATGATGTGAACTCAACGTTCAGCTGGAAGGATCTCTTGTATTTGCAGGCTCCCTACACTCACACAGAGAGGGGCCACAGCTGTCACATGTGGCCTTTCCTCAGCATTCCAAGTCTGGGTCTAACAGCAGGATCTGGGGGGGCTGTGGGAAGCTCAGGGTGAGAGCCTGTGTGCATCCCCCACACCACAGCTCCCAGTGCTCAGCATTATGGTTCACAGGAACTCAAGGCTCACAGTGCTGGAAAAGCACTCCTGGATCTTTGCTGGGTGGTTGGCATCCAGGTTCCCTGGAAAAAACCAATCTCACAGCAACAAAAGAGGGGATGCAGTGAGGGCCATGCCCTGCTCTCCTGGTGCCTTGTCCCTGCCTGGATGTGACAGCAGCTGGCCACACTCGGGGACACTGGTACTTCTGGAGTGTTTGATGCTGTGTGGATAGGGAGTATGAGTCTATTTCAATGAAAACACAAGAAAAAATGTGTCCAGGCAGTTTTGCCCAGAGCTGCAGGTGCCCAGCCCTGGGGACAGGCTCCCTCCTCCTGCAGACGAGGTTCCAAGCTGCAGTGGCCATGGAATAACAAGCAGGCAGCTGGCAGATCCCACAAACAAACCTGCCAGATGTTGCAGCCCCACAAGGGAGCCACTCTCCTGTCCTGCTGCAGGGACTGTGCTGTGCCTCCTGGTGGGTTGGCTCCTTGCAAAGAATGCTGGAAAACAGGGCTGGCTTGACAGCTCCTCAAAACTGGTGCTAGCACAGGGTTGTGGAGTGAGCAAACACCAACAAGAAATAAATCAGAGCTGGGAGAAAAGCTGCTCTCCACTCTCCCTCCAGCGTGGCTTGTTTACACTCTGCACTGCAATCTGAAAAATGCCATCTCTAATGAATACTAAATAGTGGGAGGCTTCTCCTCAGCAGCCTGGTGCTGAGGCTGATTGCTGTGCAGGAGAATGTGCTGGTGAGAGCAGGGGCTTGGCTGTGCCTCTGTTTCGTGCAGTCATAGAAACTGTCAAGCTCAGGTGCCTCTGTGATCTGCAGGCAGCCTCTCTCCCTGCACCCTTTCCTGGCTACCCATTTATTTTTAAAACGTTCCATTGTTACTGTCGCTCAGGTCTTGCAGCCAATTTTCATGTCATTATTATTTCTGTCGCTTTAAAATTTATCTACTTATGCAATTTTAATCCTTTTTCTTTTTTCTTCTTTTTTTTCCCCTAAACCAATTCACAGTAATATGTTAACAGCTGCCTTGTAGTGGAAGTCACTGGGAGTTAATACTCCCGAGCCCTGTCTGGTAAGAACTGACTCACCTCAGTGTTATAAATCTGTTCTACACTGCCTTGTACCCCTCTCCTCAGAACATTCACACAGATCTGCTTCGTCACCAGGAACATTCCCGACCCTGCCTGTGCAGGGGACATAAAAAAAAGAAGGATACCAGCAAGCAAGAACACTTCTCCACACACAAATGGCATCTAAAATACTTCTGCAGCTCCTTCAGCTGTAAGGATGAGGAAGAAGAAGGGGATCTCTACTGCAGAAGATGGGGGATCAAAAAGGAAGAATCATAACAGAGTCCCTGCTCACATTTCAATATTCCTGCATGGAATACATCTGCCTCTGTTTTGGGAGTTTGATAACATTTTTGGTTTTTCTCCTCCACCAGCAGTTCCACCTTCCCTGTGAGGTGGGAGGCCCTGAGGTGCCCAGAGCAGCTGTGGCTGCCCCTGGATCCCTGCAAGTGTCCCAGGCCAGGCTGGATGGGGCCTGGAGCAGCCTGGGACAGTGGGAGGGGTCCCTGCCCATGGCAGAAGTGGCACTGGATGAGGTCCCTTCCACCCCAAACCAGTCTGGGATTCTGGGTTATTCCACACAGTTCAAGGCATTCCCATGGTGATAATTCTACATAAGAAAACTGCAGAGCAGAAAAGGCACTGACCCAAAGGCTTGTCAATGCACACATAGCTCAGAGTCTGCTGGGTGGTATTTTTTTGTAAAATATTGAATTCAGGCAAAATCAGTGTTTCTGAATAACAGCAAATCGTTCATCCCAACTGCAATGGTTATTCTTTCTTCCTCCACTCATCTGCTGGAGTGTTCACATAAATATGCATGCACTTCCCACCCACACAGTATCAAACACTCCACAAGTGCTACAGAGCCCAGGATAATCCGTTGTTTTGGAGGGATCAAACCTGCAGCCACGTGTGTGCAGTGAGCAGGAGATTCCAAAGCCCAGCACAGGGGCACTTCTCACTGAGCTGTGCAAAGGTCACCCTGTGCTGTGATTAAGCTCCTGTCAACACTGAGCCTGTAGGAGAGTTCAGAAAACACTCTGCAAACAAGAGCCAGGCTCTCTGGGTTAAAAGGTTATGAAATTTAGTCTAATCTCTAGCTCTATTTTCTTAGATGTTCACTACCAATCTATTATAGCAAAAAAATCTGTGCACCCCAAAATTGGGTTTCCCAGCTTCTTCTTTCACAACTTCTTTTATGTGGCCCTGGCCATATTCAATATAGAATCACAAACTGCTTTGGGTTGAAGGGACCTTAAAAATCAGCCCATTCCTGCCATGGGCAGGGACACCTCTCACTGTCCCAGGCTGCTGCAAGCCCCAGTGTCCAACCTGGCCTTGGACATTCCCAGGCACTCAGGGGCAGCCACAGCCTCGATGGACACCCTGTGCCAGGGCCTCCCCACCCTCCTAGGGAAGAATTTTTTCTCAATTTCTAATCTACCAGACAATTTCTACAAGGCTGCTCAGACTTGCAATTCAAACTGTTCAGAATTCTCTCAAGACTCCCTTGAAATCTCTTTTTTAAGCCATGCTGATTTGCATCATCATTTCTCAGACTGAAATGAAATAATTTCTTTTTGTCAAAACATTCCTTCCACCACTCTCTTGAAAACCACTTGTGACTCTGTGAATTATCACAGGAATTTCACATTTGGCACAGCATTTCTCCCAGTGAGACGTTTGGATCTGTTGCCTTCCCAACTGTCCACAAAGTTCTCACACTTTCAAACACTGGGAGTTGTCCACAAATCAAACAGGACAAGTAAGATATCAAAAGCTTTAACACCCAGCAAAAGTAAAACAGCAGAATAATCAGAATGTTTTCTAAGTGCATAGAAACTAACAGGGAGATGAATCTTGTCTACATGAATCCCTCAGGAACAAAACAAGCTAATGCAATCCAATTCTGTCTCCAATGGATGAGACTTTGTGGATAAGGAAGAAGCAGCAGATCCCACACACCTGAGGCTCCTGCCACGGTCCCACGTGACATCTATAACTGAAGAATGCTTTGGCTGAAGTCCTGACACAAATCTGGTTGGAATCTGCAGTCTGAGAGCAGTTTCCAATGGCTCATTGTGAAATGCAAAGGACAAATTGAATGGTTACTCAGCTGCTCAGAAGATCCATTCAATATTTTATTGATAGCCTGGATGAGGGAATGGACTGTGCATTTATTAAATCTGCCAAGATTAAATCTGTGAAGAGCAGCTGCAAATACATGGGGGAGAGTAGTATTAAAAAGTTTTGACAACTTGGACAAGTCTATAAATACAGAACGCTTGTAAAAAGCAGAGTGGTTTTACTCGGGCAGGAGTAAAGTGCACAAACACAGGACAGACCCAGCTGGCAGAAAGCAGTCTGGAAAAACAAACAATCTGAAGGTTCTGCTGGATCACAGGCTGTCGGGGGTTATTATCCCAAGCAGATAGAGAGGTTATTATCCTCAGCAGGCCTATCAGCAGAATTACCTGCCAGACATCTCCCAGGTCTTCTGCAACACCTGAGTGCAGAGGCACGGCCAGGTTTGGGTGCTGTTCCTCAGGAAAGGCTGACAGGCAAAGCAGCAGGACAATGGAAACATGACCTGAATCAAGAGACTGACAACAGGAGGTGCTCAACAGAGAGCAGAGCATGGAGAGGTGCAGGAACACCTCCTGACAGTGCAGGGCTGGTGCAGGAACAGCCCAGTGCCAGGTCAAAGTCTGCTAAAAGTGCAAGTGGAGCAACTGCTCTGCACATGCCAGGAAGGTCACAAGCAGTTCTGATTCTGCTGTGGAAGGAGGAGATGGACTGAGTGATCAGCTGAGAGTTCATCCAGCTTCACTTTTCAAGGGTTCTGTGCCCAGCTGAGGCTGATTAGAGTTTGTCTGTCCCCAATTTGCCCAGATGTACCCAGTGGCTTCACACAGCATTTCTATCATTTCTGCATTAACATCATCATTAAGGTTAGTGGTTTACGTTCATCTTGCCATCTTAGGACTCCCTGTCTCACACCTTATCAAAATGCTATTTGCCAGACCAACATGACTCACAGCTCATCCATCAAAAGCCATTTCAATAATTAGTCCTCAAATACTAATTCAATAAAATCTTTGCAGCTTGATTTTCCTTCACAACCAGCGCAATGGGCAAAAGGGTTTATAATCCTTTGGCACTGCTTCTCTCAGACTCACAGGATCCAGATCAGAGCTGCTGGTGCCAGCCTTCCATCCCACTGACAGAATTTTAGAAACAACTACAATTTTAGAAAAGATTGTAGACATCTTGGGCCTCTCAGCTGCAGATTCTCACAGACATCAGGTCACTGCTGCTGCCTCCAGCATCCAGTCCAATCCCTGGCACAAGGGCAGGACCAGCTCTCTGTGTCCATTCTGACATCAGAAAGAAATCTTCAAATACTTTAATCTTCCCCAGATTACCCATTTCAGTGATTCTACCTCTGACATCAACCATGTACTCCCATTGTTAGTGCAGTTCAGCCTGTTTTCTCCAGCCATTTTCGCATGGAAAGCAGTTGAAGCTGCAGTGGCCAGGCTGACTAACACGACACCTTCTGAGCCAGATGAATTCTCAGGGTGTCATGGAAAGCAGTCCTGCTTTATCAAACAATTATAATCAATTACCCATATTGATCAGAAGCAGGTACAGCTGAGCTTCCTGCAGGATCCATGGAATTAAATGGCTGTGCTGGAAGAAGAGCAAAGATCCCTGTGAAATTGTGCAGGTTCTGAGATTTATGAAAGCACAGCTCGATTTCATTGGCATTCCATCAGTTAAATCAACATTATATAAACCCTTATATATAGGGGTTCTTATATAAAAGAAATCATGCAAGTCACAGACCTCGTTAGCTCTGTGTACCCTTCTACCACTGCTAAATTGAGTTGGTATGTCAGAGAGTAGAAACCCAAAAGATTCCTGATTTATCATCTTAATTCTTTACATCTCCTCTCAAGAATTCACAGTGCTGTCATTGTCTCCTCCATTCCCATTACCTTCTTTGAAACATATTGGCCTTCTTACTTTTACTGAATAATTCCTGGTCTATTATATCTATAATTATACTAATAATTAAGCATGCCTTTTCATCAGCTAGCAGCTAATTACTTCTGTTCCTACCCAGCTTGCTCAGAAAACAGTCAATTCATCTGTATCCCCATCACTCTCACTGTTGCTAAGCACTCAGTGCCACTCAGCAGTGCCAGTGTCACGGTGTGGGGTGGCTCAAGGTGCTCTGCAGTCCCCCAGTGCTGCTGCCTTTCACCCTCACAGGGGTTTCTCACCTGAGGGAAGGCTTTACTCACCTGCCTGGCTCACTGCTGAGCCCAAACAGCTCTGGAGCTGTCCACGAGCAGCTCCTGCTTTCTGCAAGGAGCAGTCATTGCAGACAGAATTGGATTCCAAATCATCCTGTATCCACTTGTGGGTCAGTGCATCCCCAAGGTTGTGTTAGATGGGAACTGAAGCCACAAGGTTTAACTCTTGATTATTCTGACTTCTGTGAAGCTTTTGGCACAGTCAGAGGAATGGAGCACTTCTCCCATGAGGAAAGGCTGAGGGAATTGGGATTGTTCATCTGGACAGGAGAAGCTTTGGGGTGAGCTCAGGGTGGCCTTGCAGGGCCTGAAGGAGCTGCAGGAAACCTGGAGAGAGACAATTCCCAAGGGCTGGAGGGACAGGACACAGGGAATGGCTTCCCACTGCCAGAGGGCAGGGCTGGATGGGAGATTGGGCAGGAATTGTTCCCTGGCAGGGTGGGCAGGCCCTGGCACAGGGTGCCCAGAGCAGCTGTGGCTGCCCCTGGATCCCTGGCAGTGCCCAAGGCCAGGCTGGACATTGGGGCTTGGAGCAGCCTGGGACAGTGGAAGGTGTCCCTGCCAATGGCAGGGGGAGGAATGGGATGAACTTTAAGGTCCCTTCAACCCAAAGCAGTTTGGGATTCCATGGTTCTATGATTCTCTGGTGTGAAGAACCTCTTGCTCTCACACCTTGTCCCTCACCCTGGATCATTCCTGATCTGCTGATGTGACAGCTGGACATGGTCATTGTGCCTCTGCTCCTTACTCTGCTTCCCACCAACACCCTGCCCCAAATCTCTCATGCCAATTAGTATCAAACTTCAGTAACACGGTGATAAATAAGCTCAGATTGTTTTAATTTCCCCAATTTTCTGTCACTTGGTTGGTTGTGGGCTGCAGACAGAAGTGGATGTTCCAGGGCAGGAATTTCCAGCATCACCAGCTTTGGCAAGCTGCTTCTTTTGCCTGTTCCTCAGGTAATCAAATCAGGGAAATTACCATTAGTGAAATGTTAATGGCTGGTATTTCCAGCCTTCCCAGAGACTGGGTTAGGCTAAAACCTTAATCCTTTTATCTAACTCATGACTGCATCCACTGAAATGAACCAATGTTGGCAAATGAAGTGGTTGTGCCTGATTCCAGCGAAAAGAAAATTGGAAAATGAGGGAATTTGTTACAGAAAACGCTCAGAGTGGCAGCCAGAAAGGTAAAAAGTTTTCAGATGGCAGGTAGACTATTTTAGGATTTTATATTGGAGGCTCAAAGCAAATGCATATAACCTGTCAAAAAAAAAGACTTGAGAGGAAAACAAAAAGCTTGCATCATAAAACAGCAGGATCAGGGAGGCTCTTGGAAGTTAAAAGGTATCCTGCAAAAAGCTGAAGTTGTGTCTGAAAAAGGAAATCTAAAAAGAACATAAATTCTGGCAGACTAAATGTAAAAGCATAATGACATAGACGGAAGAAAGAGTTTAGAAGCAGTTTGCTAAAGAAATAGAAAAGAATGTTATAAATCCTTCTTGAACACATCAAGAGCAAGGAGACTGCAAGAGCCACACAGGTGTGGAAGGAACACTCAGAAAACACGATGCAATCACAAAAAAAATCCCAAATTCTTGGGGTTTTTTTCAAACCTCTGTTCACCTGGAGAATCCTGGAAACTCTAGAACCAGGGTCTTGTTTATAAGGCCTTCGCAGAAGGCTTGTCTTAATTTAAGGGTGTTCAGAGGAGATTACAAAGCAGATAAAAGGAATAACAATGTTTCACTGGGCGCCCCATGGAATTCACACAAGATTTTTATAGAATGTTAAATATGAATCATCACTGAGCTAATACCCTGAGTATGTAACCTTTTGCTGAAAATTGCTGTGATTATCAAAGGACTGGAAGGTAACTAATAAGAAATCAGGTTTTTAAAATAAGTCCAGTGGCAATTCAAGAAGCCTCAGACCACTAAGCCCAATGTCCATATGGGTCATGTTGGCTGAAGCTCCAGTAAAGAACAGAATTAGTGAATACATGAATAAAAGTAACATGTTTTAGGAAAAGTAAACATGACTTTTGTAAAAGGAATCCAAGCCTTCTAAATCTACTGGAATTCTTTGAAGGAGTCAAAAGCATGTAAATAGCAGAGCTCCAGCTGAGAATTTTTCCCTGCATTTCCAACTCACCCCAAGCTTCCAGAAACCTCATGCATAGAAGGTCTCATCAAAGGCTTTTAAATAAACTAAATCAGCCAGGGACTACAGGTAAGGACCTCACAGTGTTACAATTTAGCATTGGAAAAAGAAGATTATCCTAAAAGGAAGAGTTTTCAGAGTGGAAGATGATCAGCAGTGGAGTCTCATGGGGATTAAGGTCCACGGTGTTCAATGTGCTCAAAAATGATTTGAAAAGTTGGGGGAGAAGTGAAGAAGTTTTCTGATAAAAACTAAATTAATTAGGATAATATTTACTGCAAAAAGTTCAAGATGCCACGACACTGAGCAAGCCTCATGACAAAGTCGAAGATAAATTTCAGCCCTGACAACTGTAATCTGGCTATCCACAAAAAGCAACACTCTACACACAGAGTGATGGGCCCTGAGCTAGTTTGCACAATTTAGGAAATGCATCTCAACATTATAACAGCTTGTTCTATGAATATATGACCCCATTGCTCAAGAACAGGCAAAAAAAAAAAAAAAATCCCAAAGTGTCAGATTCTTAGGAGAGAAAAATAGAGCCCTGCCCCTGTTTACATTCACAGTGGCTCTGCTTCTCCAACAGCCAGGCATCTCTGGTACCCTCACCTGAGACAAAAAGAAACTCTTAACAGCAAAAAGAAAAGATACATGGCAGGATGACAAACACGGGGAGTACAAAACTGCTTTCATGTGAGAAAGAGAGTTAGCATGAATGAGAGGCTGAGTAGGAAGGGATCGCTTGGCATTTGTCGTTGCCAATTGTGCCGAGCAGGCCAGGTGCCAGCAAGGGGAGACGGACACCGAACACGAGCTCTGTCGTGTGCCTCTTTGTTCAGCTGCTGAAGCCTTCATACCCTGTCAGGCAACAACTCCGAGGGCTCTGCGAGGACTGTGACAGCTCCGTTTCCTACATAATCCCAGCGTGCTTTCAGGGAGATATAAGGGAAAGGAGGAATGAAAGGCTTGCAGTGCTCTTTGTGCCCATTACCTCGAAATCGTAGCTCATTAGAGGTCTCCACTTCCTTTCCCAGCTGTCCTCTCCCACCACAATTTCAGAATTAAAATATATAAAAGTAATAACCCCACACACACCCACTTAGGCTGTGTTTACTAACATCTGCCCATGGTGACCCAGCTGTTTCTTGCCAGCCCCTTCAGGGATGTGTTTTAACACGGCTCCTCTCACCTTTTCACACGTCTCTCATTTCCCAGCTCCTCTGAGCACTGTGGGTTCAGGCTGTTAGCTCAGCTCTGCCTTTCAGTCACTTGTGCACTGACTTGTACCAGTTGGTCCCAAGCCTGGTAACAGCCTCAAACTCCTGGTGAGCCATTAATAATACACCAGCAACCATTTTAATTGCAGCCGGGTGTCTGGAATTTTGGAGCTGCACGCAGAGTTCCTTCTCCCCACAATATTATTGTCCCATTGTGCATTTTGGAGTTTAGCCCTCATTAAAAGTAATAGAGGGAAATAGTCTGTGGCAAAGTGAATGTGTTTGTTTTCACAGTTCACCTCCTGCTCCTCCGCACTCAAACACTCTCTCGCTCAGTGACAAGACCACAGCTGCTGCCATCGTTTACTTACCTGAGGAGTGCAATATTTAGCTGGAGGGACACTGGAGTTTTCTGTTTGTTAGTTATCAGGTCAACAACTCTCACCTTATCACTTCAGTTTCCATTCTGTTGATAAAACCTGTCAGCCTTCCTTGAGTGGTTCCAGGCCCTCAGAAGAAATCACATTAAATTGGCACAACCAAATAAATCTGTAAGGGATGTGCTCCTGCCTAACCAAAGGGAAGGGGGGAGGGCTTGGATTTCTTTCCCTCTTCCTCCTTGCACAGTTCCAATGTCCGAGCCCTTGAAGCTGTGTTGAAATCCTCCCTGAGGATTCAGCAGTTCAAGTCAGATCAGGTCTTTGACTATGGCCCAGAGGAGATGTCTGCAGAGCCGAAACTGATATGTTTAAGTGCAAGAGACAATAATCATTTCTTCAAGTAGAAACTAAAAATACCCACAAGAAAGTGGAATTCATAATGGAGATTTTAAAGATCTGTGACACACCAGAGCCTGCACAGGGGTTTTAATAAGAGAGAGGCCAATTTAATTGGTCAGGGCCAGCAATGCTTGGCTGGGTGAGGGGCTCTGAGGTCTCACACTCGCGGTGAAAGCCCAGAGCGTCACTGGACAAGCCAGTGTCACAGCATGGCCGTGTCACAGCCAGGGACAACCTCCGTCACCAACATCACACAGCCCTGCCACGAGGATAAGGCACTAAAAAGGGGAGGCAGAAGCTGACAAAGGAATGTTCCTAAAGGTAATTGCAGGACTGACCATCTCCCTGTGCCGCTTGTTTCATTAGAGCTCTGGGCATGCAGCTAAAGCAGCCTGTTAAGTTTTAAAGTCTGTTAGGGCTGACTTAACAAGGACTTGCTGAGCACCTCAGTCTGAATTCACACCCTTCCCCTGTGAAAACTCTCCTGGAGTGTTTGTGGAAACCCAGAAATAACTTCTGTGGACCATTAAATTACAGACAATCACCACCCAGAGCTCCCTGTCCTCGTGGCACGGCTCATCAATCAGGTTTGCTGTCACCGTGTCTCTTCTCATAGCAGTCACCAGAAGGCTCTGAGCTCCCTCCCAATCCATGTGACATTTACTGTCAGGGGCTGTCAACACCAAGAGATTCTCCCAGGGCCTCCGAGTTCATCACAACGAGATCTATCCCCAAAGCTGCTCCCAGTTCCAGCTCTGGATTACAGTGACTGACTGAGGGGTTTTGCAGCACTCAGGGAACAGGGAAGCAGCAGCACAAGCTACAGCTTATGCCCACATACCTTTGTGTTCTTATTCTCATCTCTTTTCTTATTGTACGACTGCTTTAAGAGAGGTCTCAGGCATGTGATTAAATAGCCTTCCTCAGAAATATCCCTTATAAACTTATTAAGAGAAAGCTGAGATTGTTTACTCAGAAATTTTGCCTTCTCATCTTTAGCATTGATCCTGCCTTCACCCTCTGTTTAACAACATAGTGACCTAGTGGAAAAAATTTATAAAACTTAATAAATTGCAGTTGGCAGTATTGATAGAGTGTGTATATGCACATTTGGGTTTGTATGAACAAATTATAAGAACTCTAATAAAGTAAACCAAACACATTTGCATTGTCTGTGAGCTGTGAAACGAGATATCCCCTGTAATTACACTGTTTGAAGTATATTTGGTCACAGGGAGATGGCGAGATTTTTGGCCGTAAATTTCTGGGTTTGGATTTAAAAAACAACTATTATCTATCAAAGCTTACATGCTGCACTAAGTTACTTTGCTCAAGATGCAGAAAAATAAAAATGCAGATGAAACCTTAAGTTAGCAGGAGGCCACTATAAGACAAGAGGAACCAGCTCCAGAGAATGAAGTTCCAGTGCCAAATGTGCCTCAAAAAAATGATCAAAACCTTGGAAATACATTCATTTTTCTGCACTTTGAGGGGGAATGGGCATTAATGAGTGTCCAAACCAGTGACTGAAAAAGTGATTTTAACTGCAAAGGTTTTAAAAGAGCTCACAATGTGTATAACCCTCTAGTACTTCCATGTCTATTTTTAGCTTACTTTCCACAACCAGCCTGGTTCCCTCTTCCAACCAAAATAAATATATTTCTTCAGGACCGCAGTATTTCTTTCCCTCAGGAGCAAAGTATTTATTTTCCTAAAATTATCATGATAACAGGCAGCGTTTTCTCAGCCCCTTCTGGTAAGCTCTGTGTGCTGCTAACCCACTGCTGACCAGCAGCTGAGCCCAGCAATCCAGACTGGTTTCCATCCAATTTACAGCCCATTTACCCAATCCACACCTCACCCACCAGGCCAGTAAAATGACACCGTGGGTGCCTTTGTGGCAGAGTCCAGTAAACAACACCCATTGCTCTCCCCTTGTGCTCTGAGCCATTCTTATCACAGAAGCAATCAGGTTCCTTTGGCATAATTGTCCTTAAATCCATCCTGGCTGTTCCCAACCACCATCTTGCTTAAAACAGTTTCCAGGAGAAAGCTCCCCATCACCTTCCCAAGGGTCAGGTTAAATCAAATGTTTCAGAATTCTCCAATCCTTCTTCTTACCCTTCTTATAAAATCTCAAAATGGGTTGGGTTGGAAGGGACCTTAAAGGTCATCCTGTCCCATCCCCTGCCATGGGTAGGGACACCTTCCACTGCCCCAGGCTGCTCCAACCTGGCCTTGTACACTTCCAGGGATCCAGGGGCAGCCACAGCTTCTCCAGGGCCTCACCCCCTCCTAGGGAAGAATTCTTCACTGAGTGTATGATGTTTGTCCTCTCTCTGTCAGCAGAATCGTCTCCTGATTGCTGTGACCTTGCAAAGGGGCCCTGCAATGACATTGGCCACTTCTCCCCCCACCCCTGGGTGCACAGAACAAAATGCCAGCACCAGCAGGCAGAAAAGCTGCAGCAAGACACTGCACCTGCAGCAACTCCCCAGGGCTGGTCACCTCCTCCTCCTCAATGTCCTTTCCACTCTGCCTTCAAGCTGCAAGGACACGAACTGGCTGAGCTGGGCAACTCCAGCAGCAGAACCTCAGGTGCAACAGTCTGAACATTCTCCTGCTTCAGTCTGAGCCACTCTCTCCAACATTTTCCCCTTCAGCCACGTTCCTGCACAGCAGCCCCCAACTCTGAGCTTTGCCAGCTCAGCTTTGTCTTGCTCTGGACAGGTCCCTTCACAGAATCCCAGACTGGGTCAGGCTGAAGGGCCCACAGGGGTCACCTGGTGCCACCTCCCTGCTCCAGCAGGGCCATCCCAGAGCTCAGGGCACAGGAATATCTGCAATATCCCCAGGGAGGGACCCTCCACAGCCTCTCTGCACAATCTGCTCAGGGCTGGGCACTGCCCAGGGCAGAAGTTGTGCCTCCTGTGCAGGGGCAGCTCCTGGGCTCAGTCCCTGCCTGTGGCTCTGGTGCCATTGCTGGGCCTGGAGCAGGGCCTGGGCCTGCTCTGCCCTCCCTGCACACAGGGACAGACATGGGGACAGACAGGGACACACAGGGACACCCAGGGCTGAGGGCCCCTCTCACTGGGGCCCCTCTCCAGGCTGAGCAGCCCCAGCTCCCTCAGCCTCTCCTGGGCACGGAGATGCTCCAGGCCCTTCCTCAGCTCCAGGAGCTCCTGTCCCTGCTGTGCTGAGGATCCAGAGCTGGACACAGCACCCAGAGGTGCCCCCAGGGCTGGCACAGGGGCAGGATCCCCTCCATGACCTGCTGGAAAAGCACCCCAGGATCCCACTGGCCTCCTGGGCCAATTGGTCCTTCCCTGCAGAGCTGCTTCTTCATTTCTCAGCATCCCCTCACCTTCATCTGGTGATTTTCCTTCTCCAGTGTCACAGACACAAACCACAACTGCACCATGAACCCTGCAGCTCCTGGGGAATCCTCACAACAGAAATCCAAACAGACCAGCTCTGCTCGTGCCTTGCCAGTCACAGAAAAGACAGAGAGTATCCCTGTAACCTGGCTGGGGACTTGAAAGCAAGATCAAAGCATTAAAAATTCAGTGATCATCTGAGAAGATCATGGATGAACCAATACCAACAAATGCAGGTTCAGTTTTTGGAGCATTAATTAGTGGTATCAACCTGATGAGAGAGAAAATTAAGGCAAGATTATAGAGAGGAGATGCTGATATTTCTATTTTGCATGTAATTTTCATCCCCAAACAAACTGCAGTAGCTTAGCAAACACCAGTCTACTAACATGAGACAATTACAGACACATTTAGTGAAACAGGCAACTAAATGACTTTGTAATTACACTATTAAGCCAAATCTGGGGTGAAAAGGATAAAGGATTTGTGTCCCATATGACACTACCAAAAAAAAAAAAAAAAAAAAAAAAAAAAAGGCATCAGGGAAAAAAAAGAAAAATTGTGTAGT
>VXBB01024696.1:354398-413035 GCA_013399915.1 Illadopsis cleaveri | reverse complement strand
CATCCCCGAGTAGAGCCGGGAGAAGGGGCCGGGTGGGAGCGGGAGAGGGAGCGGGGCTGGTGGCCTGACCGTGTCCGCTCTCCGCAGGGAGCTGTGGGCGTGCTGCTGCTGCAGCTGCTCCGGCACATCGCCTGGCGCAGGTCGCTGCCGGACGCCCGGACCGAGCGAAGGCTTCCCTGGCGTTCCTCGCTGCCCTCCCAGCCCGCAGGTCAGCGGCTGTGGCCCGGGGAGGGCGGCGGGGGGTGCCGGGGGGGATTCCTGCCTCGTGGTGTGTTAAGTGAGGCTGGAAGAGAGCTGGGAGAGGCTGACAGCCGCTCTCGGGCCGTGGGGAGAGTGTCGGGAGAACCTCTGCTTCTTAACGATTTGGTGCAGTCCCATTTTGTGTGCCCTTACCTTTGTTTTCTGTTCTTGATTCTGCTGCACGAACTTTACTCCTGCTTGTCTGTGTGGTCAGAGGACACTGAGTGCATGCACAGACCGGTGTTGTTGCCTGGAGCAGACACAGTGTTTGTGGTCTGTGTTACAGTGGTGACCGAAGCCTCAACCAGCTGTCCTGGTGAGCAGCCGGGGTCCCAGGTCCTGCAGAAAGCAAGTCCAGAGGCTGTAGCAGAGAATTCCTCCTCAGGCATCCTCTCGGGGCAAGGAGAGAGCCTGCCCTGGGCAGAAGCAGGTATGTGCCGTGTGCTGCAGGGCAGGACACTTGTGGCAGAAGGACCTGCGAGTTCCCCCAAGGCAAGCTGGGGGCCAAGGAGTGTGTAGCCATTTATTGACACTTGAGGAGGCAGGTGAGAGTGGAAAGGCAGAATTTCAGAGAGATGAATCGGAGTCCAGAGACAGGAGGAAGAAGCCTCCTGAAGGCAGAGACAAGGCTGTGCTGTAACTGCAGGTGACAGCAGCTTTCCCAACACTGCTCTGCCTTAGCAGACTGATTGCAGCATCCAGTCCTGTTCTTTTATTGTGGACAGATGTTTGCAGCCAGAAGGATTCAGAAGGATGCTGCACCACTGATCTGGGAGACTGGTGTTCATGGTGTGAAACTGAAGGAATTACTCTCTTCCTGCAAGATGAGGATGCATTTCTGAGCTCTTCTGCCATAGATAAGACAGTGGAAGGAGGTATCAAAGACATTATTAAAATGAGTTTTATAAAAATAGAAAGATAGGCTCCAACAAAATTGAAGTCTTGCCCAGGAAAGCGTGTCCTACATAGGGAATTTAAAGTCACACCAAGGAAGATCAGATGAGGCCTACAGCTCACTAGATACAGAAACACTAATAATGGCCTCAGGAAAGTTGTTGGAAGCAGGAAGCCTGCTGGAGCAGGTGGCAAGGGGACAACATTCAGTAGTGGTGTAGAAGGGGCACATTAGGAAACCAGCCACAGGATCACAGACTGGTTTGGGATGAGAGGGACCTGAAAGCTCTTCTTGTTCCTTGCCATGGGCAGGGACACCTTCCACTATCCCAGACTTGCTCCAAGCCTTGTCCAACCTGGCCTTGTACACTTCCAGGGATCCAGGGGCAGCCACAGCTTCTCTGTGCCAGGGCCTCAGCACTCTCACAGGGAAGAATTAAATAATGAAGGTGCTGCAGTAAAGGTCAGAGCTGTTGCCCATTTTTTGCTTTCTTTCCGAATTTTGGCTTCCTTCTGTGCTGATTTCAGCTACTGCCCGTCACTGCTTATCAAACCTTCTCCTGCCAGAGGTTACCATTCCCATCAGTTGGCAAATGGAGCATTTTGTTTCCATGTCTCCTAATTAACTCCAGGAAAACAGCCATGTTAATTTACCTAAACTGCCAATTAGACTGTTTAACCCATCTGCTTTAGCCTGGAGCATATTAAGAAGCACTCCAGCACTGGCAGGTGACTGGACATGGTCCTCTGGGAGGAGTGGTGGGAAGAAGTGGAGATAGCAATGCCTGCAGTTGGCACAGCTGGACATCCTGGAGTGAATGTGTGTCTGACAAATAGTTCCTGCTGAGAGTCAACAGGAAGAGCTTTTGGGTAAACTGATAAATTGAACAGTGACAAGTCACTAAGGCCACGTGGTCTTTGTTCAGATGTTCTTCAGAAGCTGGGAAATCACTGAGCCTCCAAGGATGATCTGTAATCCCATGCTCAAACCTGCTCTGTGACCAGGGGAATGAGCACTGACAGATTGCACAGCTTGGCTTTTAAAAAAGAGTGGGTGGGTGTTGGCTTGAGGCACAGAACTGCAAAAAAGGTGATTCTAATTTGATAGAAACTCTGTTACAGGCTAGAGGTGTCAGATGCTGGGATGAGTGGGCTGTATCAAAGGTCTTGGAAGGATTTAGGAAGCCATTTCTCAGGCCAGCTTGCTCCCTTGCAGAGACTTGAGAGAGTTGTAAATCTATTAAGACTTCTTTGGAGAAGTCAACAGGCATGTGGAGCAAGATAATCCAGCTTTTAGCTTTCCGAAAATCATGCAGACAGGACCTAAACCAAAGCTATCTAAAGAATTAAAGCTGATGTGAGGGAACATGGAGGGGTTACTCTTGGGCTGGTAACTCCTTAAAGAAAGTTTTCACAGTGGAGAGCCATTACTGTAGGATTCCCCTGTCCTTTGTAAAACCTGTTCTGTTCAGCAGTGATTTGGAAACAAGAGGTGATGAACGAGGCAGCAGAAGCAGCAAATGGTACAAAATTCTTCAGGACAGTCAAATCTGAAAGTCACAGGCAGAGATTGCATGAGAACCAAAGCCAGGGTAACCCCCAGGTGGGTTAAATGAGCATGCACAGGGGAGTGTGGCTGCAAATACACAGGCAGAGTGAGGAGTGTCAAATTAATAATTGTCTTGCAGAGGGAACATTTAAAGTCACTATGGATGTGCTTTTGATAAGGTTAAGTCAGTGCTCGGCAGCAGTGAGGCCAATTAAATGTTAATTATGGTGAAGGAAGGAGCTGATGACAAGTCAGTGCTGTGGGTTCGTGTGAGTCTGGGATGCAGCCACATCTTGAACACTTAAGGAGAAGACAGTGCCTGAAAAACAGGGACAAAACTGCAGAGAAAAGATGACAGGGAGACAATTACATCCAAACACAGACTGACTCTTCAGCGTAAAAAAAAAAAGAAGTGGCAGAGAATGTGCTGGTGCTCTGTGAAACTAAAAGTGTTGGGAGAAGGAGAATAGGGACAGGCTTTTTCATAATCCTGATATTAAAAGGCAGCACAGAAGGGTCAGGTAGCAAGTTTGGAAAAAAAAAAAAGGCATTTTGTCTTTGGCCAGTGCCCAGGTAAATTGTGGAACTCGCTGTTACGGGCCAGAAGTACAAGTGGGTTCCAAGAAATGATTAGGTGAAATTACACATTGAAATGAGACTTAATTGGTCCAGCCAAGCCTCCTGCTCAGATCACAGAACAGCTGATTGCTGGAAAGTTCTGCCAGGGAGAGCGTGACTTTATAATCCCTGCTCCTCACCCCTTCTGCCCAAGCATCTCCAACTGTCACTTGTCAGAGATAATATATGTCAGAAATAATTTGATTTTGCTCCATACATAAGTCCTCGGGTTACATTCCATATTATGTTGTGCATCCATTTTGTGGGAATTTATGGAGAAAAGTCAGGGGGAAGAGATTTGGTAATCTGCACTGAAGGGCCTGAAAAAATGTGGAGTTTTGTCATGTGAGAAGTCCTGGGAATCTTTCCGTGGAAAGTGAAGCTTGATGATCCCTTATTTCACTACATTTTGCTTTCTACAGAAAAACCTGCCTGAGGTACAGGGGTGTTTTTTTTTTCCTGGTGTTTAGCTACTGAAAGAGGGTGAGGCTGGCAAAATGAGGATGCAGCGGGAAGTGGGGAGAGCAGAGGGAAGGGAAGGACAGACGCCTGGCAGATGATGCAGGGGAATCTGGTAGCAAAGCCTTGCCATGAGAGAACAGAGCTCAGAGTGCAGGAGAATGTACCCTCCCTGCTCCAGTTTGCTGCTGCCAGCAATGGCAGGGGATCTTCGGGAGAGAATTCCATGTCCTTCCCGTTCTCTGGGTGTTCCAGTTCATTTCCACACTTGTTGGTGCTGGTCTGCCTGTGCAGTGACAATCTGCTGTTGTTGTGGCAAAGATCTGTGGGATGGATCTCAACAGCTTTCCACAAGAGCCATTCCAATTTTAATGGAGCACAATAGGAGCAAAATCTAATCCTTTGTTTAAAAAGAAAACTTCAGGAAATTAACTTAAAACTTGCTTTAAGTAGCATTCTGGATATTGCTACCAGCAAGTCTTCAGCTCTGTGTTCACATCTTATTTTTTTCCATGCAATTCCTGCCTCACTCAGAGGCTTTTTGCTGGAAGTTAAAGGCACAGAGTGAGCAAGCAGGTGATTACAGCCAGCCTCAGTGTTACAGCAGCTGAATGATGCCCTGGGGAGTTGTATTTTACCCCTGGCAGAACTGTAAAATTCGTTATTTCAATTCTGATATTACAGACATTGCAAAAGTGTGTTTTCATTTCAAAACACAATGAAACCAATTGGAAACAGTGAAATTTTCCATGAGGCAGAAATGCTGGATTTTGGCCAGCTCTTGTTGTGACTTAGTTCTCGTGGATGTTTTGGGATGAGCAATCTAGGCTGTCTAGGAGAAGATTATTAATTCCTCATTTGGAGCTAGCTGTGAGCAACACTTGATTAGTGCAGGATGAACAGTGAAGAGAGACAAAAATATTTATTAACTGCTGAAGATGTAAGCGTTGGGCATCCAGAACACCGAAAGCTGCAAGACTGCAAGGAAAAAAAGGATGGGCAATCATGTTGCATCATAGCTTGGGTTTGAAGAAGTAGAAACAAAATTGCACAGAAAATTCCAGCTGTGATATTCCCATCTTTTAAACATAACCTGAAGAATAATGTAGCTTGCCCAGCCGCAGGGGTGATTCTGAGGGAATTCAGGTCTCCCAGAGCAGCTGTGGCTGCCCCTGGATCCCTGGCAGTGCCCAAGGCCAGGCTGGATGGGGTTTGGAGCAGCCTGGGATGGTGGAAGGTGTCCCTGCCCATGGCAGGGGTGGCGTGGGATGGGATTTAAGTTCCCTTCCAACCCAAACCATTCGGGAACTCTGATGCTTCAGGAGCTGGGGCTGGGTGTCAGGATCAGTTGGTCCCAGTGCTTTTTTCCAGATGTTCTCTGGGATTGGTAACTCTGATCTGTGGAGATTTGAGGAGGAGGGGTTTCCCGTGGTAGAGGGGCACAAGGTGCTTCTGCAGGCTGACAGAATTTAGAATTAGTGGCTGTTTATTTTTCACGGTTCAGTGGTTTGTCCAAATTACAACATTTCCACAGTAAACGAGGAGTCCCTGATTTAGGAGTAGACATCTGTGCAAAATGTACAGTTTCTTGCAAGTGTGGATGTACTAATGCTGTTTAAACAAGTAGTGGGAGAATTCTTAATACAGACCATTTTTTTCCATGGGATTTGCAGTTGTTTGTGTGGCAAAAACCCAAATTACATCACAAGGGAGATACACGATAGAGCCTTACAGTGAGAAATATCAGATAATTTGATGCCTGCTCTGCAAAGAAACAGAAAGCACAACTAATAAATTCACAGATTATACTACTTTTGGTGAAATGCTGCATGGAAATCATGTCTGCCACAGTGATCTTGCTTGTGGGGTGATTGGGGCCTGTCCAGATAAGACACATTTGAATACAGCCAGGGGGGAATTGTTTGTCTGGGAATAATGAGGCTGCAGCTGGCACACAGGTCATGGCTCCTGCACACTGTGGCACAGTGCAGGCACTGCAAAGAGCACTCCTGCCTGCTGCACTCCTCAGTGCTGCTGCTTGTGGAGCCAAACTGTGCCAGGAGTTGAGGAATCAGGCCCTAAAAGGACATTTTTTCACTTGTGTTGGCTATCACACAGCTTGAGAAGGAGACACGGGGAGGGCACAGCTCTGCCTCAAAGTGATCCAGGCTCCAGCACCTGGAGTTAAATGTCCAGTGGGATCCAGCTGCTTGTGATGATCCATGTTAAAAATCCTTGGCCTCAGGCTGCCTGTCCTCTTTGTGGAGGTCATTGTCCTGTTAGAGTGGCAGGAGTAAATGCCACTGTAACCACTGCCAGCACAATGCTGCTCTCAGCAAGGTGGCTTAGCTCGGGCTGGAGATGCTCTGTCAGATAATTCTGATTGAAACTGGTCACAAAGGGCTGAACAAACTGCTGTCCCAGTGTACCTGAGAGGGCTGATCATCCCCTGGCAGAAGCAGGGCTGCACCCTGCAAAGGAATTACCTGGAGAAGGAGTTGGGGAGACAGCAGCTCAGCAGAGGGCTGGGTGTGATGCTCTGGGCAAGCTGGGAGCTGCAGCACTTCTGATCCAGGCAAACTGGGCACAAGGAGGCAATGTCACCCCTCCTGTGACACTGCTGAGAGGGGCTGCACCTCAGTAACCCTGTTGGAAATTCAGGAATAGTAGGAAAATGTCATAAAATTAACCAAGGCTGGCAGAAAAGTGCTGCAGTTGAAAGACATGAATGGTGCAGTCTTTTTAGAATCACAGACAGGAATCAAGAGGGGCTGATTAGTCGTGTCAGGACTTTCAAAAGGAGGAATTGGCTTTTTAGTAAAGAAGAAAAAACCTAGAAGAGCCAGTGCCTGGGAGCAGAAACGCAGAGTAGAAGCACTTTAATTTGAAATGAAGCACAGAGGTTTAAAGCAGTGATTACAAGTCACTGGAACATTTAGGAGAAGCAGGAGATTCTCTACTTTGTGTGTCTTCAGATCAAAACCAGGAGCCTTTCTGGAGGAGCTGCAGCCACAGGGCTGGATTCCAGTGCTTGCTTTTGCTCCAAAGGTCAAACTGGTTTGGATTCCTTCTGTTCCTGATGTCCCTGACTGAGTGAGAGATCAGATATTCAGGAAGGAGCTATGGAATAGAGAGGATGGGAAGAGGCAAAGATACAGCACTGCTAAACTTTGCTTTTTTGTTGGATTTTTTTTTTTTTAATACAGGGGAGTTCCAAATCCCTGTGAGCTCCAGGGTGGGGCCAGTTCTCCACACTGCAAAGGTAAGGTTTTATTTTCCAGCCCCTCTGTCTGCACTTCCCAGAACTACCCCAAGCACAGCCTGGGCAACACTCACACACAAGACTGGGGAAGAAAAAGGGGGATGGGATATACTGACCTCTGCTTTAGCCAGAAAATTCCAGGATTTACAAACTGCCATTCCCATCCTTTGAGGTATCTGTGTAACAGTGCTGCTGGCAGGGAAGCACTGAAAGAAAATGGGGAGAAACACCGAACCAAGCAACCAAACAAAAAAATAAATTCAGCAGCACCGGTGTGTTCTGTGTATTTGCATTTTGATGCAATCTTTCACTAGGTGATTACATGCTGTTGCTATTTTGGTGTTTACCAGACAACCCATGACTGGGGAAGGTGGTGTCACTCCAAACGCTGCAAATCAGGGCTGGCTCTTGTCTGGTAAAGAGGGAAGCACTTGGGGCTTGAAGAGAGTGCATCAGCTCGAGAGTCACAAGGCCATAAATTATATTATTGTTCTTGTTGTGATTAAACCTGCCAATTTTTTGCAATTCACATCTTAGATGCAGATAATTCCCTTTTTTAAAAAAATCACTCGGTTGAGCAATCGCTCAAGGACACTGTGAGTAGGGAGGAGGTAAATTCAGTTTTTAGCAGAGTGAGGTAAATTCAGTTTTTGCAGGGTGAGTTCCTGCAAAAGGCACCAAGGATGAATTTGCTTGTTCTGCTGGGGGTTTGAGTGTGGATCTCTCCATTCTGGGAGGTGCCACTTGTGCAGGGCTGGAGGAAGAGCCTGGAGCTGGGTCATGGAGCAGCTCAGGGAGGGGCTTGGACCTGTCCTGGCCTCTTGGGAGCAGCCCCGAGCTCAGCAGTGGAGCTGTGGGTGCCAAGGGGCATTTTTCCAATTCCCCGTGTGCACTGAGCTCTGCTGCCACTCAGTGGCACTCGGGGTGTGGAGCTGGGCTGGGCTGAGCTTCCTCCCATGGCTCAGGCTGTTCCTTTCCCAGGAGGAGAGGATTTGGCTGTGCCCTGCAGGGTTTCAGCAGCCCTGAGCATTGCTCAGTCCATTTGGAATTGGGTAAAGCATGTGCAAAGGTGTGAGGATGTTTTGGCAGGGAGTCTGCTCTGGGCATGACATGGGAGAGGGAACAAGGGGTAATGTTATTTTTGGAGGAGGGAGTTATCTTAGAATCATGGAATATCCTCATTTGGAGGGGATCCACGAGGATCATGAGTCCAGTTCCCAGCCCTGCACAGACACCCCAACAATCCCCCCCTGTGCATCCCTGGGAGCAGTGTCCAAATGCTGCTCCTGGAGCTCTGGCAGCCTTGGGAAGCCTGTTCAGTACCCCAGCATCATCTGGGGGAAGAAACTTCTCCCAAAATCCAGCCTGAGCCTGCTGGCCCAGCTCCAGCCATCCCCTGGGTGCTGTCCCTGTCCCAGGGAGCAGAGCTGGAGCTGTCCCTGCACTGCCCCTCGGGAAGAGCTGCAGACTGCTCTGAGTAGGATCAGGAATTTGCTGAATTCTGGAAGGTCTGCTGGTGCTTGAGAGGCTGCCCCAAGCCCCCTGGCCAGAGGAGAGGGGAGCAGTGTCCATACAGCTTCCCAGCGAGGTGGCTGTGTAGGACAGGGAGGTTTTTGTGTGGATACATGACCTCACCCTCCTGATGACTGAACTACCATACAAACAGGTCTCACTGCTTGGTTTCCAAGCAAGAATCTCCTCTAGGGCTGATATGATTTAGCTGTCTTTAATAGCTTTTTTCTCTGACTCCTCAGGGTGACCCAGCTCAACGAGGGCATTTAGAGGAAGCCGCTTTCCAATTGCAGCAGATTTTCCGAATTGATATTTCCATTGCATTGAATATCCTTGGTAATGTGGAGTTGGTTTTGTTTTGCCCTTAAACCGCAGGTTTCTCATTTTGGAGGACCTCCAAATGGTTGCAGGTCTTGTGAGAAGGCAGGGATGGCAAATACCCAAGCTGGAGCCTCCTTTCAGCAATTTTAACTGCTGGGAGAGATTTACTGCCCTTTGTCCCATCGTGCCACCTGATTTATCTCAGCATATTTCAATCCAGGCTTGCTTGAAGCCTGCACTGTTGTCCTGACATCTGTAGTTGGAAATTAAGCCATCTCTGTCTTTTTTGCAACACAAGATGTCATATCCTTGTATCCTTCTTTTATTGTCTGAGCTCACAGTTTTCCTGGCAAGCTGAAAAAGCAATTGCAGGATTGCAACTCTAAGAAAAGCAGAAGGAAGATGCAATGAGCTAAGAAAAGTCCCTGCCCTATATACACCACTAGTTGCAGCACTGAAAAGCAAGTTGTTTCTGTGTGAGCCATACGTCGTGTTAGCCTGTGATCCCTCCCTGCCACAAGCCCAGAAAAATCCCTAAAATGCAGCGTTGCCATTTTTCTTACGGAAACTGTGGAGTGAGGGTTGGTGAGCCAGCTGGAAGGGGCCCAGAGCACTTGGCACGAGCCAAGGAAGGCCCAGTGGCTGTGGGGGAGGTTGCTGCATTGGAGGCTGGGTTGTGGCCCTGTGCTTTTCCCTGTTTCCCTGGCTTTAGGCTGTGTTTTCCTCAGGCATCGAGAGCATGAGGGCGGGGCACTGCCGAGCCGCCTTCACCTGCTTCAAGCTGGCGGCGGATCGGGGCTACAGCAAAGCCCAGTTCAACGTGGGGCTGTGCTACGAGCACGGCAGGGGCACGGAAAAGGACCTGGAAAAGGTATCCAGGGCCAGGGGGTGGGTGTGGGCAGTGTACAGCAGGAGAGGGATCTGTGCTGGGTGCTTGGAGCTGTGCTCCTTTTACTTGGGTGGGAAAGTCATGGAATATCCTGAGCTGGAGGGAACCCACAGGGATCACTGATGTAGCTCCTGGCCCTGCCCAAACACTCCAAAAATCCCACCCTGCGCATCCCTGGAGTGGTGTCCAAATGCTCCTGGAGCTCTGGCAGCCTCCCCCATTCCCTGGGGAGCCTGGGCAGTTCCCAGGTTCTGAAGACTCAATAGAAAATACTGGAAATAATAAAAATTGCAGCTTTGCAGAACTGCTTTCAGTGTCAGCAGTCCCCTCAGAGAGGTGCTCTGAGATCCCTTTCCCACAGCTTCTGAGGGTTCTCCAGGTGCACAGGCTGTGCTACCAGCACCCAGCGGGGTTCCAAGGAGAAACCTGTCATGTTGCTGTATTTAAGACACCACTGCACATCCCAGGGCTTCTCAGATCTCCAGTTTGGCTCCTGTAACTCCAGCCTGCCACCTAGTGCAGGCTGGCCAGCAGCTGCTGGAGCTGGGAAGAGCTGCAAAGGCAGCTTGCTTTGAGTCATGGTTGGCCCAGTGCCACCCCTTTCAGCTCAGGGAGTTGGAGTGGAGCAGGCAGGATGGGTCCAGGGTCTGGGGCAGTCACAGTCCACTGTCTCACCTGACCCAGCTGATGTTCTGGTGTGGGAGGGCTCTGGGGAGGGATGCAGCTTGTGATGGGTCTAGACAGAGGTTAAGCTTGAAGGGAGCCATGTCATGGTGAGGGCATGCATGACCTGGGTTTCTCTCTCTCAGGCAGGTTTCTATTACTGCCAGGCAGCCAGCAGCCATCACCCCATGGCCCAGTACCGCTACGCCAGGTACCTGCTCCAGCACGGCCCTGGCAGCTGCTGGGACAGGCAGCACAAGGCTGTGGCACTCCTGGAACGAGCAGCAGGGGCTGGGATCACTGAGGTTGGTGTCCAAAGGGCAGAGAAGAGAGCCAGCACAGAGCCCTGACTGCAGGGTTGGAGCCACATCCTAGAAAGCAGCGTTTGTGGCACTGGAAGGAGAAGCCTTCCAATGGATTTACCCCTGCTCACGGCAGGGAGAGTGGAACTAGAGGATCTTTAATGTCCCTTCTGACCCAAACCATTCTCTGAATCTCTGTTTATATTCCTGTCAGTGTCTGGGAGACAGCCCTGCCTGCAGACAGAGCCAGAGTTGGTTGTCCCTTGTTAATGGGGCTCTTACATTAAACCTTCAGCTTAGGAGAGCTGACCTGTGCTTGAAAACACAGCTCAGTTTTCATTCCCTCTCAATTCCAGGAGTACAGGTCGCTGTACTGGAGGAGCTTGCAGTGCTTGAAGCAAGAACAGATCCTCATTTTGTATCTGTGGTTTTCTGGGATGACTCATCTGTGCAGATCTGTGTCTCCTGCCCTCCTTTCCCACTCCAGGAGATGCATTTAGGCATGTGCCATCTCATCCTGGGAATGCCAGGCTGGCAGTGCCCCCTGGAGCTCACTGGCCAGGGGCTGCATCTGCTGGATCTTGGGGACAGGACACGAGTGGGAACCTGGCTCTGACTCCCACTGGGAGTTTGAAATGATACTCTGGGTCTCAAATGGCATTTCTTTGTATTTAGCATGTCATGCTGATTTTTCTTAGGGCAGCCCTGCCTCTCCCAAGAGCCCCTGCACAGGCAGGCTCCTTACCATACTGCCACAGTAACCTCAGCATTTGAGCAGCTTGAAAAACTGTAAAAAAACCTGAATAATTAAAATCCTGGCTGATCTGGACTGTGTGGTTTTGTTGCAGGCACAGGCTTATCTTGGAGTGTTCTACATGAGGGGGCTGCAGCCCCAGGAGAAGAGAGGTCTGAAGTACCTGCTGCAAGCAGCAAACAGTGGGGTAAGTAATCCTTCTGCCAGGGATTGTCCTCAGCTTGGGATCTGCAGGTGGAGGATTTCAGGGTTTCTTGGAAATGGGAGCAAGTGTCAGGATTTTACTGCCCAGTGTGAAGGGACAGAGTGGAGCCTTGGTGGCTCTTGGAGAGGAGATTGGCCGGGCACTGACCCTACAGAGCCTGTTGGGCAGGAGGAGTTCCTGCACCACCAGTGCCTGTATCTGGCTTCCAGGATTGTACAGGTTTCCCATTATGGAGCATCTACACCCTCTTCAGTCAAAATCTTTCACTACTGCATCAGTTGGAGAACTTCATTGTGTTTATCCCGAATCTGTTCTTCAAAATTGGCCCATTGTTTCTCTCCTTTTACAGAGAGGATGGAAAGACTATTGCTGGATTTATTTTTTAATTCAGGCACCTTTAATATATTTAAACACTTGAATCTCCATTCAGCCTTCCCCCATTGTTGCTGTTTCTCTTCACAGGTCATGTTAGATCCCCAAGAATCTTCTTGCTTGCACTTCCCCAAGTGGCCCAGGCTTCTCTTTCTTGAAGGGGAGTGCCACAATGTGGGCACAGCACTCTCCTGACCCCCCACCAGCATTCAGAGGAGCAGAAGTGTGGATTCCATGTCTTGCAGCCAGGTTTCTGCATCCCACAGTTCTGTTTCTTTCCATTGTCCCCTTGTTTTCAGCTGCATTGTAATGGCCAAGGGTTTTTGATTTTTTTTTTCCCCTGAAGAACTTGTTCATTTTAACTTCAGTTCCCACAGCTTTTGTGCAATGGAAAATAATGAATAGCTATTGCCTGTTCTGCTGGCTAATAGTTGTGGTTGTGGTGCCCTTTAGTGAGTCCTTTCTGAGTCATTTCTTTTGCAGGCTGCAGAGTGCTGGTTTAGTTTGTGACTCCGTGTAGTTAAGCTGTTCTACTTCGCTTGTCAGTCTTCTATTTTTCTAATTCTCCTTTGACCGTTTTAAGGTGCTTGGACTAAAAGTGGACTCAGGACGGAGGTATGCCATGGATCTCACATAATGAGCTCCTCTGCTTTGTTCTGCATTCCCTTGCAATAATTCCTGGCCCTGCTTGCCCTTTGCCTGGCACTGAGCAGTGATGAGATGGTCTCAGGGAACTGTCACAGTGGGATACCCAAATTTCCTGCTATCAGCACTACTTTGCATTTGGCAAATCCAATCCTTTGTGATTGTGTTGCCCACTCCTTAGTTGTGTGAGATCTTCTTTAATTAATTCTTTATAGTAAGTTTGACCATTTTGAATGGCATAACATCATTGTAAACTTTGCCACTTGAGTTTTCACCCTCTTGCCAGCATGGAGGCACTCTCAGTCTTGTGGAGCAAGGTCTGACTTGCCACAGCAGCTCAGACATCACAGTACACAGTATTTAGCTCTAAATCTGCTAAAGATCTCTCCTAAACTTCATCCTTGGCTCCTTTTTTCCAGCCTGGAGTCAGAGGTTTATGCTGAACAGTATCCAATTGAGTTAGCCCATTAAGTAGATGATTGACATTTACTGGTGATGCCTTAACAACACAAAATCTGTCAGGTAACTGCTGGTCCTCAGGTGCATGTTTTGGTCAGAGTTCTCAGACCCCAAGCATTCTTCCCCATCCCTGCTGCTCAGTGGATGCTGTGGATGCCCCAGAGCCTCAGCCTTGAGGGCAGGCTGATCGTGGGCTCCTGGGGTGTACCCACTTTCCTGGGAGAAGGACTCCATGGACAGGTTCACTGCCCATTACCCTGGAGCTGGAATTTGTGTTTAGTTGGCTGAAAGAACACTGGGTATGGATGAAGCAAGGACAGCACCGTTTAATACAAATCCAGAAAAAAGGAAAACAGCACAAAAAGTCACAGATTCAGCGTTTCTCTGGTTGTTCTCTGCTAGAGCCGAGCTGGGAACTCTGACAAGTGTTTTTCCAACACGAGAACTGTGTTCTACTTTGTTTCTCACTTTTTATCCTCCCTGATTTCCTACATGCAGCCACAAAATATGAGCCCCATTAAAGAGTTCTGTTGCAGACCTGAGTCTGACCTCCAGATTTCCGAGGGTGTTGCAGTCACTTCTGCCGTGCTAATTTGGGGATCTCCCCTCGCTGCAGTCTGGGCTCTGAGGTGTTCATCCTGTGAGAGATGGTGGTGCAGTTCTCCTGATTGAACCCTATCTCTTGTCACAGCTGAAGTGCCAATCCTTCAATGTGTTTATCTCATCTCTAAAGGAGTTTATTGCTGTCATAAACTGAGACTTGCAACATTTTGCAAAGCACCCACTCACTGAGTTCTTCACTTGCCTCTCTACCAGCTACATCCCAGACAGCAACACTTGCAATATGTTCTTTTCTCCTGGCTTTATTAAAACTTGCTACTTACTTGGGTTTTTTTTCTTCCTTCTTTTCTTTTCCTTTTTTTTTTTTTTTTTAAGCCTTGTTTAGATCTTGTTTCTGGCAGTCACACTCTTCAGGTAGTGCTGCTGGCTTTGTTGCTGGAAAGGTCTGTCTGACCACGAGTCCATGCAGTCTTTTTAATGTCTTCAGGAATGTCATCCTGCTTGCCTGCTCTCTGAGACCCTTTGCCTCCCATTGCATCTCAAAGATGAAGTGCACAACTGACACATAAACATGTCATGGGTTTGGATTTGGCTTCACTGCAGTGCCAACCTTTGCTTTCCAGTTCATTCCCAGCAGTTACATATGTCTGAGTGGTTCAGGTGCTTTTTCTCTAGTGCACATTTGCTTCATTTACTTCATTTCTGCTGCCTGAGATTTCTTCTGGACTAGAATGAGGTGGGGCTGAGCAGGAGAGTGCTGCACTCTTGTGTTAAAGGGGAATTTCCCAGCCCTTGGCAGCAAGTACCTCTGTGCCATTTGTGATGTTTTTACAAGACTTGGACTTGAACTCTCTTAGGGCAGTCTCAGGGCGTGCTCGGAGTTTGGGTGGGATCAGGATGTGGCGCAGTCGGGGCTGCCCAAGGCACCTCAGCTCTGACCTTTGAGACAACTGGGATGCTCTGCAGAGCCAGCTGCTCCTTTGTTCCCCTGCCACAGCCCTGGGTGTTGAAGGGAAATCAGTGAATTTAATTGGAAAGGAATAGGAAGAGCAGAGCCAGAGATTTTGCTTCTCTCCAGAGGACTAAATTACTGAAGATACAGATTGAGGGATGGAGCAGCTAAACTTAAGAAGATGACCAAAGATAGAGCAGTAAACTCTGAGGAAGGTGCTAAAGACTCCCTGTTTCCTTTCCTGTGCTGTGCCAGGATGCCCAGAGCAGGTACCACGTGGGTGTTTGCTACGAGCAGGGCCTGGGGGTGCAGCAGAGCCTGGCGGAAGCGCTGAGGCACTACCGGCAGTCGGCGGCCGCAGGGAATGCACAGGCCCGGGAGAGGCTGCGGGAGTGGCAGCAGGAGCTGCAAGGTACCAGGGCCAGCAGGGCTCCAGGGGCTGGGGAATGCACAGGGACCTGACCCCGGGACTGTGGGGCCTGAACTGCCACAGGAGGGTCACACGGGGCCATGGCACAAAGGGGTTCTTTCACTCCTTCTCAGTTCTTTCAGTCCAGCTGGAGAAGCTGATGTGATGTGTCACAGAATCGTTTCTGTTGGAAAGACCAACTGTGTCCTGGGGGACACCAGGCCCAGCTGGGCCAGGAGGGAATTGTCCTGCTCTGCTCTGCACTGGGTCAGCTTCCCCTCCAGTCCTGTGGGCATTTTGGGGCACCACAGTATAAAAAAGACATTAAACCATTAGAGAGTGTCCAAAGGAGGCCACAAGGATGGGGAAGGGACTGGGGGGGAAAGCCTTGTGAGGAGCAGCTGAGGGCACTTGGTTTGTTCAGCTGGAGGAGAGGAGGGCAGAGATCATGGTGGTTTTCAACATCCTCCTAAGGGGCAGCACAGGGCCAGCTCCAGTGTCTGCTCCCTGTGACAGCTGAGGGAATGGCTGGAGCTGTTTCAAGGGAGATTCAGGTTGAATACCAGGAAAAAGTTTTTCACCCGGAGAGTGGTTGAGCAGTGGAACAAGCTCCCCAGGGCAGTGGGTACAGCACCAAACCTGTCTTGAGTTCAAGAAGCATTTAGATAATGCTCTCAGGCATGGGGTGGGATTGTTGGGATGTCTGTGCAGGGCCAAGAGCTGGACTCAATGATCCTTAGGGGTCTCTTCCATCTCAGGGTATTCTGTGATTCTGTGGTTGTATGATCAAGTGCAGCCTTTGCCAGTGTCACTAATACTTTGTTTTTCTGTACTTTCAGATGTGCACACAGAGCATCCATTCCCTTCAGGATTAAGAGCTTCCTCCTCCAGCCCCAATTTCTGGACTATTGAGCCTGTGTCTGCAGGTCTCCAGAGCAGCCAGCCAGGACAGTGTGGCCTGACCCTGCCCCACTCGTGGAGCACAGGCAGGCTGCACGTGATGCTGCTGAGCAGTGCAGGCTGGAGCCAAGCCTTGGGAGCCAGGGCAGTGCCCCTGGAGCTGCAGGGCTGGCAGCCCCAGCAATGCTGGCACTAGAGCAGGCAGTAAGTGACACAAGCAGGCAGAGGCAGCCCTTGGGTTGGCTGGAACCAGGCTGGCAGTGAATGGAAAGAGAAAGCTGTTCATGGAACAGGAGGCATTTTTAAATATCTGGGGTTTGAGAATAAACCTTGTGATAATCTCCTACACCACCAAGTCTTCTACCTTCCACACAGGGATATTGCTTCTGCACCTGCATTTCTGTATTAGAGCCAAGCTGTGGCTGCCCCTGGATCCCTGGAAGTGTCCAAGGCCAGGTTGGGCAGGGCTTGGAACAATATGGGACAGTGGAAGGTGTCCCTGCCACGGCAGGGGGTGGAACAAGATGAGCTTTAAGGTCCTCCCAGCCCAAACCATTCTGTGGTTCTGCACCCCAGCTGTGTGATCTGGGGTTCTAATTCCTGCATGTCCTGCTCATGGTCCCCCAGGGGGGTTTACAGGCCACCATATGGGGACGTTGGCAACTAACCCTGGGATTGTCCTGCCCACACCCTCTGAGGCCATTCTTTCTCCAAGGCAAGTCCCCACAGTGCCCCTGCTACCAGCACAGTGTGGGCTGGCTTTGTGTTGCCATTGTAGCAGTTTAATCTGCTTTCAAACCTGGGCATGCAAGAGAGTAAATGCTCATCATTAGGGCACAGTTTTTTATGGGATGTGACAGATCCACCTGTAGCAGTGAGGTGACAGCTGTCCCCGGCCATCCTGCACAGTGTCAGTGTCCTTCTGTCCCCCCTTTCCTCCTGCAGCCCTGGCAGGGAGCTGCTCCCACGGGCACACCTCTGAGCCACAATGAGCAAGGTTTGCTTCCAAACCCATGCTGTCCCTGCTTGCTGAGCACGCCAGCTCATTTGCAGCAGAGTGGATAAGGGATGCTCCCAGCGGGGAGGCACCACTGGCAGGCAGCAGCAGCAGGCAGCTGGTGTGATAATTTCTTCCACTGGGGCAGCTGAAGCCGGAAAAAGGCATTTGTTCACACCAGCTTAAACTGGTTCAAGGGCATCTGTGCAAACTGCCCAGCTTCCTGTGGCCCTGGTGCTCTGTGTAGATCAGGCTCTGCAAAACAAAGGCAATGGCCCCATCCTGAACTTCTCCATGCAGCAAGGGAGGGGCACAGCCAGCCCTCAACACATCTGATTGTTCTTCTGGTCTGCTCTCTCCTTCTGCTCAGACCAAACTTTCTTAGACCATTTCCTTTATTAAGCAGGATACAAGGAGCAGGAAATTCCTGGGGTGGATTTCCTATGCTGTGATAATCCAGAGCGTGCTTACGCATTGGTCAGGATGGGAGAGGGGCTGAGGGGCCTGAAAGCAGTTTGCAGAATCAGGAAATGGAACCAAGAGGGAGGAATTTGTCTCCTTTTAAACCTGCTTGTTTTAAGGTATTTTTGTTTAAGGGTTGTCCCCTAACAGGGACATCAAAGCAACTTTGCAGAGGGAGGTGTGAGGTTGTGCTGGGTGTTTGTCCCTCTGCCTGTGCTCCCAAGGTGCAGAGGAATCCCACAGGGCTCAGTCACAAATGCCTCCCTCACGGTTTGCACAGCTGCATCTGTTAGAATCTGGCTCTCTGACATTGTTTTGGTGCAAGAACCTGTTTTGTTTGCAAAACAAACCAGCAAGAGATTTGTGTTAGCAGAGCAGCAGCACGAGCAGGCCAGGCCAAACCCATCCGTGGATGGATGCCAGACATGGGCTCATCTGTACAAGCATTTTGGAGACTCAAAATACAACAGAACATTTTGGATATTAAAAACTCCACCTGGGGAAATCTTACTCTATTGCTCTTGTCATTTAGTCCCAAGAGCAACAGAAAGGGGTAACTTTCTCATTTACTCTGCTTTAAATGATCTGTGTGATTGGTGCTGTGGCTCGGGTGTGTACACACCCAAAGCTGGGAACTGCCACCTCCAGGTACACAGAAAAGCACAGGGGTGAGATACCTGAGATGGTCCAGGAGAGCCCAGAAGCCCTTACCTGCCATCCCCACACTGCTGCATGAGCCCCTGGGTCAGCACTGCCCTTCCCTTCTGCAGGAGTGCAGAGCCACAAACACCTGTGTGCTTCTTCTGTCATCAGTATCTTGGTTTTCCCACCCGTGCTATTATCCCAAAACTGTCTTACAGCTCCCAGACAGACAGATCAAAGTGAAAACCCATAAAAAGGGTGAAGCCTGTGACTGAATATTCAAAACACTGTTTTCACACTTCCCTTTTCCCAGGTTACCTTTGGCAGACTCCAGCCATCTGGTGTCTGCTTTTGGATAAGGACTGTGCTCCAAAATCCCATGGCCTCAACGGAGAGAACAGAATAGAATGGAATCATTAAGGTTGGAAAAGACCTCTGAGATCATCAAGTCCAACCAGTGATTGATCCCCACCTTGTCACCCAGCCCAGAGCACTGAGTGCCACATCCAGTCCTTATGGAAAAGGAAGTTGTGGGCTCTTGGAGCAGCCATAGGAGAGACGCCAGTGCTGATTTTGGGGGCTTTTACAAAATGCCAAGATCCCAGTGGCAGAACCACAGAAGCTGGAAGGAGCCATGGGAGACAACAGGCACATCTCCCCTTCCCCAGCTGCCACTTCAGGCTTTCTGCACACACATTGTGTCAGCTACAGTGCTGACAGAGAGAGTAGTGTTAGAAAAAAGGAGTTTTATTTAAATAACTGAAACCCTGGAGCCCAGCTGCAGCAGTGTCCGTGACAGGTATTTTCACAGTCTGTGATCACATGGATGTATCTCACTGTGCTGTGGTTGTTCTCACAACCCCCTTGCCTGGGCCTGTCCCGGGAGGAAAGGGTCCTCGTGCTGCTGGCTGGGATGGGAGGCTGGCAGAGCACTGGGAGAACAGGCTGGGAGAGGAGGAAGGCAAGGACAGGCAGGTGGAGGGGAACTAGAGGTGAAATCAGGGTTGGAGAAATTCAATGAGGCGAGGCAAAGGAGGAAATATGCCTGTCTAGGCACGGGTCATACAGTGACCCTGCTGGGGTTGGGGTTGGGCACCCCAAATCTCTGACTGTTCTCTCCCTGGCACAGCCCCCGAGCTGCTACAGCCCCGGAGCAGCATCCCCCAGGCCGAGGCCGTGCCCGCGGGCCGACAGCTGCCGCAGCAGCCCCGCGCCCGCCTCGCTGTGCGCCTGCGCCTTCTGTGACAGGATCATCTCAAACAGGGTGCTCATCTCCGACAGGAAGGTGCTGGCCAGCCTCGTCCCGGTGCCGCCGGGGTCAGCCCCAGCACCTTTGCCAAAGGTCTCAAAGGTCCTCGGTTTCTCCTGCCTTGCAGCTTCCTGGTCCTCGGGGGAGCACGGCGAGTCGGGGGAGAAGACGTTGTCCTTGTAGCTGCTGGTGAGGGGCAGGGACAGTCGGGCCACCCACGCTGGGTCTGCAGCTGTCAGCCTCTTGAGGGCCAGCTCTGCGAGCACAGCACAGAAGGGGCGGGGAATTAATAAAAATATCAATAAGTGAAAATATCTAAAATCATTTGAGAGGAACGATTGTAAACACACCACCGGTGACACCATGCAAACCAGCAGCTAAAAAAAGACAAACAAAATGGAACCGGTTTGCAACTATTGGGGGTTTTGTTTTGTTTTTAATATAATAACCATTAGAATCGCTGTGCGTTCTCATTTGTTGCAGTCTCAATTGGCACTTCACTAAATTGTTAGCAAAGCCTGAGAGAGGGAGGGCTTAGGACTGGCTGGAGGGGAGCAGACAATGAAAGGCTTTCCAGGGGGAAGCGCTGGACACAAAGGTAGTGGACTTCCCTTCAGGGTCACTCCAGGGTGGGAATTGGCTGCTAAGGAGGCAGATTGAGACCGAGAAGAAATGGGTTATTGTGAAAACAATAATACCAGAATGAAATTCTGGATTATAAAATGCACAGCTGGATGGTTGGAGACTGGGACCGAACAATTGAGCTCTAAAGTAGTTGTTCCTCGATTGGAAACAGCTGAGGAGCAGGGGGAGCCTGGGCTGGGGGCTCGGGCAGGCTCGTTAGTGCACCAGTAATTTGATTGTGTCCCAAAATGTGCAACTGGAATCATACAGAGGATTGGTCAGGGTATTCCCTGCTGGCAGGGAGGCACAGCCAGAGTTGTTACTGGGTCTGATTAAGGGAATTACACAAAAATCTGATTATCCATCTATGGAAGAGGGAGCTGAAATGACACCAGCAGGGAAAACTCTGGAGATGAAACCAGGAGTGATCCAGACTGACACAATGGAGACCCCAAGAGCTGGGGGTTGCTGCTCCTAAGGAAGCAAGTGCTCTCCAGGGATCTGACTGCAACCTGTCATTATTTTGAGGGGATAAGCACCAGCAGAGGAAATCTTTATGCTTAAAATAGTGTTGGCAAGAGAAGAAGTGATTATAGCTGTCCATGAATAAACATCTCCTGGAAAATAAAGGAAGGACCCCATAGCAGGGAGAGCCTGGAATAGCTTCCTCGTCAGACAGCAGGAAGGGGAACAGGGATTCTTGTTTTCTGAGGTAGCTGGTAAACAAGAGTCCGTGCTGTGGTGCACAGAGGCTGCATTCCAGCCCCTCATTGTTCCTTCCCAAAGCACAACCAAGAACCTCAGGGGAGTTCAGAGCAACCACCTAGTTAGGAAAGGGGTTGAGAGCAGCAAAACTCACTGGTAACAAAACCCGGCAGTCCCAGTGTGGCAAGGGCTGCTGTCACTGTCATAATAATTGTGTGGCTCTGGCTTAAAAAGTGGCACCTGAAAGGAGGGTCCCCACCCCAATGCTCTTATCCTGCTGATTCCAGAGGGTGATCAATACCCTGCCACAGCTGGGCGCTGGGATCTGCAGTCAGTGACTGAGACAAGGGGAGATGTGCCTGTTGTCTCCCTTCCTCAGCTGGCCAAGCAATTGCTCCTTTTTCTCTGGAAAACAACTGCCCTGGGGTGGGGTGAGAGCTGGGACTCCAGCCTGGCAACGAGACAAGGGCAGGTACATCCCTGAGATTTTTCTTTCAGCTGGAGCCCCAAAATTCTTTTGTGTCGCTTCACATCCAGAGTTTCACACCTCAGTATTTGAGTCGCAGTGACTGTTCCTTGAGACATCACCCGAGTGTGCTGCAGGTTTTGCTGTAAAACGTGCAACTTTCTACTCCCCAGTCTGCAAGAAGCCACCTCATTCCCTGAATATTTGGCTGCCTCAGCTCTGGAGCAGGGCACAACTGGTCTGCTCTCTGCAGGGAGAGCTGGGCTGACAGTCCCGTGGCCATGAAAACCTCATAATTAGGTATGTTTAATTTGACCAATAACTCTTTACTGCCTTGTTTTAATGGTGTTTGGGGAGCAGGGGTTGTTTTTATCATCCATAAAGTTCTATCTCTCATCTGCTGCTGGGAGTGCTGTGCTGGGCTGCTGGGGGATCAGAGCTGACAGACGGTGCTGGGAGTTCATCCCGCAGCATCAACAATCCCAGAGCTGCCTGGGATTGCAGTCCCCCCGCTGGGAACAGCACAAAGGCCCAGCCAGCCTCAGCCAGCTGTTAGGATGCTCCTGAGCACCAGCAGTGCTTCCTTCCTCCCTCTCAGGATGCAAGTCCAGGGCTCTGTTTGTGTTTGGGAGAGGAGGAAGGAGCCCGGCAGCTCCGGTGGCTGCGCTCGGCCGCCTGTGCGGGAAGGTCTGGGCTCCTGGGGAGGCTTTGGCAGCTCTGGGCTCCCAGGGAGGCTTTGGTACCTCTGGAACAGAGCAACCTCTTTGGGCATGGCCAGCAGGAATCCATACAGCCTCAGCATTCCCTGCTGGCATGAAGCAGGCTGCCCAGGGAAGTGGTGGAATCATCATCCCAGGAATGGGGATGTGGCACTGGGGACAGGGGACAGTGGTGGACATGGCAGTGCTGGGGGACAATGGTCTGGGAGAGCTTTTCCAGCCCTAATGATCCTGTGGAATCCCAGGACTTTGGCTAAAACGGGTTTTTTCCTAGCAGATCCAAGAATCACAGGAGATGGCGCTTCATGGATCAGCCTCACCATAGCCCAGATCTTCTCTCCTTATGTGGGCACCACTGGATCCAGAGCTGCTGGGCAGCTCCACCCGTCCCTTTTCTGGGATCAGGACATGCCAGTGCAGCTGGATGCAGCTGGGCTCCTCTTTGCTCCCTGCTCTTGGCTGCAGGACCTTGGAATCTGAGGAAACTTTTAGGTCTCAGGCTTTCCTTCATTTGCTCCTTACTGGAATAAAAGAGCAGGGAGGCAAAGGGGGAGAAGTGGCAGGTTCTGTCCCTAAGGAAGAGCACCAAAAATGCCCGGCTCTGGAATTCAAACCACCTCAGCAGCAAAGCTCAATGAGTTTCTCTTCTGTGGAGGAGCACAGAGGCTCCACAATGAAATTTCTGCTACAGGACATGAGTCAGCCCAACTCTTTCAAATTGAAATGCCAAGAGAGGGGATTTTTAGAACAAATCAATAAAGGAACATGTAGAAAATGTCAGGCCCAGATGGTATTCACCCCGGAGTGCCAGAGGAACTCAGATATGAAATTGCCTGGTTTATTAGCTGCTGTTCATTAACTACTGCTTCAAATGAATGCGGGATCAGAGGGAGGGGAGGTGGAAATGGTGACAGCAGTTTGTAAGTGCATGAAGGTGAATCCAGCCCAGGCAGATTCAGAGAAATCCTTCTGTGCAAGGCTCAGCAGAGAGAGCCAGGGAGCTGCTGCTCCCAGAGGAACCACCTGACATTGTCACATGGGGAATTGTGTTCCGGAAATTTGGAAAGGCTGGATGGAGAGTCCTGGATGACTTTGGACAAATGTCTGGAGTGCCAGGACAAGAGAGAATGGCTTCCCATTGCCAGAGGGCAGGGCTGGATGGGATATTGGGCAGGAAATGTTCCCTGGGAGGGTGGGCAGGCCCTGGCACAGCGTGCCCAGAGCAGCTGTGGCTGCCCCTGGATCCCTGGACGTGCCCAAGGCCAGGTTGGACATTAGGGCTTGGAGCAGCCTGGGACAGGGGGAAGTGTCCCTGCCCATGGCAGGGGGGGGATGAACTTTAAGGTCCCTTTCAACCCAAACCATTCCAGAATTCAATTCTGTGAAGGCAGAGGTCACCTGAGCTGGTGGAACAGCACCAGCCAGGCTTGCAGGAGACCTGAGCTGTGCCTGAATTTACAGCCAGGTTCCATAGGAACTAATATGTGTTAAAAGCTGGGAAGTGAGGGTAGGAATAATTAATCTTCCTCACCAAGGGAGGTCATTAGCAGAGTCCCAGAGTATCTGCTCAACACAGTGATGAATGACATGGAAAGGGGACAATGTTGGTGTTGACTCTACTAAAATATCCCAAAGCAGAGGGTTGCTGAAGGACCTGATAATGCTGAGTCCCATGAGCAAAATGTGGCTGGTGAATTTCTGTGTCACCAACTGTCAGATAATTGTCCCAGGGAACAACAACCTGTCACGTGTTGATGGCTCTCCCTCCATGCAGAGGAGGGATTTGGGAGTCACAAAAAACAGGGCTTGGGCAGGGCAGGACAGGAATGAGGAACAAACCAGAAAACTTCCTTGTTCCCCTAGTGGATCCTAAACATTGCACACAAGTCTGGTCACACATCTCAAAAAAGATGAAATTAGCAGCAGGTTGGTCACAGGAGATGAAGAGGAAAGAGGAGCCCAGTGGGGCTCTGAGGGTAGATAACATCTTCAGAGCTTTGACAAGGACAAGTGTCCACCTTTCTCACTCTGCATGGACGATGAGACCATGAAGGGAGGGCTCAGGCCAGCGTGGGAAGCTGCAATGTGAAACTGGGCGTCACCCCTCAGCAATGACAAAGGCCAAGCTCACACATCACTGAACCCTAAACCACAAGCAGACACATCCATGGGAGGGAAGAGCAGCCATAAACACATGGAAAAACCCAACATGAAGCTCAGCATGTCCCTTGGCCTGGTACCAAAAGCCTATGATGGTCCAGACACGCTCCCCCAAGCACTGTCCCTGCCAGAGCCCATCCGGGAGCTGCAATGTGCCCCAGCTGCTGCAGGCCAGCTGGATGGGCTTACTGTGGGTTACCTGGGGAGATCCTGCTGCTGGAGCACCCCCAGCCCCACCCTGTCCCAGCAGCGAGGTCACCTCACCTGCCTGTGGCTCCAGGAGAGTCTCCAGCTCCTCTCCCACCAGCTGCTGCACGGAGAGCTCGAAGGCGCTGTCGGAGTCGCGGTCCCCGGCCTCACTCTCGCCGTGCCCGCTGTCCTTGGTGCTCAGGCAGTCCGTGTCCAGCCCCGTGTCCAGCCCCGTGTCCAGCCCTGCAGCCCTGCCAGGGGTCATAACAGCCAGGTCACCTCAGTCCCCAGCACAGCCCTGCCCCAATGAGCCCTTGGAAGGGTCTCTATCTCCCCAAAGTGCCCCGGAGGGGGATTCTGGGCACCCTCCCCAAGCATCGTTCTCAGAATTGAAGCCATTTTAATGCCCATCAATTAATGAGTTTTGCTCCACGTTTCTTGCCTGAAAGGGTTTTTATCCTTCTGCAGCAAGATCATAGAACCACAGGAGGGTGGTTCACCTTAAAACCCATCCCATTATATCCCCTGCCATGGGGAGGGACACCCTCCACAATCCCAGGTTTCCCCAAGCCTGTCTAACCTGGTCTGGAACATTTCCAGGGATCCAGGGGCATATCCTGAGCAAACAGAGACCTGCTGGCTCCTCCCCATGAATTAAGAGGAGTTGAGGAGCACCCCAGGTACCCTGGAGCTGCTCTCCCTCCCTCTCCATCCTCTGCAGCTGCAGGTGAGAAAGGTGGAGAAAGCTGTGTCTGCCCATGGCCTGGCCAGGTGGGGACAGGGGGACGTGGCAAGGCAGTGATGAAGACTCAGCATCCTCAGGAGTGTGCACTCAGAGCACACTGCATAATTTAATGGGAACACCATGAAGTTTGGGGATATCTCAGCTGGGATATCTCAGTGTTTCCAGCCCTGCTGCAGTTCCTCACTCATCCGCCCCCTGGCACAGGGTCATGATGACAGGCACTAAGAAAGCGTCCAGAGCCAAACCTGGTCTGGAACTTGTGCTGCTGCCTCCAGAGCTGGGCTCCTCTGTGCTCCTGAGCACCCAGAACCATGAAGTTCTTGGCAAGGGATGGTTCATGGCCACAGAGGAGCTCAGGTGAGTATGGAGGGACCTGCCAAAGGTGCCCCAGGAAGGAGGCAAAGAGCAACTGAAAACCACTGGGACCCAGGACCAGAGGAGCACAACCAGTCCCTGAAATGAGAACCTCCAGTCTCAGGGGACAAGGCTTTCCCTTGTGTCTCCCAGTGTCTCCTGCCCTCAGAGGTTTTTGACTGGTGGAGCTGGAGCAGGGGAAGGGGGCGTGGGGAAGGGAAGTGCTGGGAGCCAGCCTTACCTGCTGCCGTTCTTGGCCGTGTACTTGTTTCCCCTGTAGTTTGTTTTGGGCTGGAACTGGCCCTGGTGCAGCAGGGAGAGCAGCTGGGAGATTTGCTGCAAGGCAGGAAAAGCCTGTTGAGCCCCGGGCTGGCCACTCAAGCTGCTTCCTGCCAGGACGTCCCTCTGAGCCCCCCAGCCTTTTTATAGCATTTCCTCCTCCTGCAGATGGCTCAGCATCCCCACACCAGGGGAAAAACAAGCCCTGGGCAGCCCACCTGGGCCCGAGCTTCCCCTGCACCCCTCCTGCTGTCCCCTGCCCATGGGATTGTCCCCTTCTCCCTGTGACAGCCCCGCTCCTGCGTGTTCTGGTGGGGTGACCTTGCTGGGGTGGGGGGGTTGTTCATCCTACCCAGGCTATTGAGGCATCACTGCCCAGGCCTGGGGGAAGAGACTGACCAAAGACCATCAGGCTGCACATTCCCACCGCCCCAGGGTGGGCAAGGCCCAGGCAAGGAAGGACTGGGGGTGTCCACACCCCGGGAATGCCCGAAGCAGCTCCTACCTGCACTGGGGGCGACTCCATGGCGAACTCCCCGGTCGGGCTCTGCTCTGCCAGCGCCACCAGCGACAGCCGGACCAGGCTCCTGAGGATCTGCTGGTGGGGCTGGGGCTGCCCGGGCCCCCCTGCACCCACGGGCTGCTCGGGTGGCACTTGGGGCTCTCCCATGGGTGGCTTCACCAGGGTCTTGCCGTGCAGCGGGGCCTCGGGGGGGCTCACGGCCTCCTTCCCCAGGTGCTTGGATCTGTGGGGCTGGCAGGGCCGGCGCTGCAGCATGGGCAGCTCAAAGGCACCCTGCTGCTCCTCTGAGTCTTTTTGTGTCCTCTGGTTTCTCAGGGTCCTGTAGAGAGTGGGGGTGAGGTGGAGGGGAGCCTGTGGGGCGGCTGTGCCAGGCGGCTCCTCCTGGCAGGGCCGGGGGGGCTCAGGCTCCCGGGGGCGGCCCCGGAGCAGCGGCACCAGGTGGATGTCGGCCTTCTGGATCTGCCTGTGCGGCTTCTTGAGCTGCTGCTGCCTGCGGGCGTCCTCTGCCTCCCGGCAGTTGTAGGCCATGCCGTCCTTCTTGTCCTTCTTGCGCAGGGACAGGGTCAGCGCCAGCAGCAGCAGGCACCCGCCCAGGAGAGCGGCCAGGCAGATCACCAGCACCACGGGGAGGCTGGGCCAGCCCGGATCCTGCGCTGACATCTTGGAGAAGGCCCCGTGATGCCGGAAAAGCAAGCGGAGCCGGGCCAGGGTGTGCAGGGGGGTGTCCCCCTGGTCACTCACCCGGACCATCAGCTCCCGCTGGCTGCCAGCCAGTCTGCTGGCATTGCTGGCATTGAGGGACACCTGCCCCAGGAGGGGGTCCAGGATGAAGAGCCTGGCATCATCCCCACCCACCAGATCATACCGGAGAGCCCCATTGATGCCAGAGTCCACATCCCTGGCCACAATGGTGAAGAGCAGGGGACTGCCAGGGCATGACACGAGTGTGGAATTGGTCACTGCCACAGCCCCCTGGGTGCTCCCATTCCCAGGGGCCACCCAGCAGCACCCAGTGTCCACATTGACCAGGACAGAGAGCGTGGCCATCCCTCCCACCAGCGCTGGTGTGGTGATGATGGGTGCGTTGTCATTCCGGTCAAGCACAGCCAGCCTGATGGAGATGTTCGATGCCAGCTTGGGATGTCCTCCATCCTCTGCTGTCACCAGGAACTCCAGGCTTTTCATCTGCTCGTAATCAAAAGCTTGGAGGGCAAAAACATCCCCAGTGATGGGGTCGACTGAGATCAACCCCAAAGCAGAGGGGTCCAGGATCCTGTAGGTGACTTTCCCGTTGAAGCCCAGGTCAGGGTCGGTGGCACAGACGGTGAGCAGGAAGGCAGGTGCTTCACTGTTCTCAGCAACAGCAGCCTCGTAGGCAGCCTTCTCGAAGGCTGGGGCGTTGTCGTTGACGTCGCTGATGCAGATGGTGAGGTGTTTCAGCACAGCCAGGGACAGGTGCCCCATGTCCCGCACCACCAGCGTCAGGTTGTACTCGGCGCGGCGCTCGCGGTCCAGCGAGGCGTTGGTCAGCAGCGCGAAGCTGTGGCTGTTGGTCCTCTTCAGCCTGAAGTGCTCAGAGCCCTGGCTGAGGGAGCAGAGCACTTGCCCATTGCTTCCTGAGTCAGGGTCGCTGGCTGTCACCAGGGCCACAAAGCTGTCCTTGGGGAGGGCCTCGGACAGCACAGGCACCCGTGTGGCCCAGGTGACGTGGACGTCGGGAGCATTGTCATTGACGTCCAGGACCTTGACCAGGACCTTGCAGTGCGCCGGGATGGGGTTGGCACCCAGGTCCCGTGCCTGCACATCCAGCTCGTAGGCGTGGGTCTCCTCGTAGTCCAGAGGGAGCCTCAGGAAGATGCTGCCTGTGTGGGTGTCGATGCTGAAGGTGCTCAGCACCTCAGGGGGTGCGTGTCTGCTCAGGCTGTACTCGATCTCCCCATTGGGACCCTGGTCGGGGTCGGTGGCCGTGACTGTCACGAGGAGGGTCCCAGGCTGGGCGTCCTCCTGAACCTCCACCGTCAGGGAGCTCTCTGCAAACACGGGGCTGTTGTCATTGGAGTCGAGGACAATGACTTTAATCAGAGCAGTACCTGACTTTGGTGGCTCCCCGTGATCAGTGGCCGTCAGCACGAGGTCGAAGGAGGAGTGCAGCTCCCGGTCCACCTCCTTAACCACGATGAGCTCCGCATGCCTTGTCCCATCGGAGCTGGAGACAACCTCCAGAGCAAAGTGCTTGCTGGGGGAGAGGGTGTAGGAGCAGCGGGCGTTGGGGCCAACATCAGCATCCAGGGCTCGATCCAGCGGGATCCGTGTCCGCAGGGACGCGCTCTCCGAGATCTCCAGCTCCAGCTCGGGTGTGGGGAACCGCGGCACGTTGTCGTTGACGTCCATCACCTGAACCTCCACGTGGATCAGGGCCGGGCTCTGGGCGGCCAGCACGTCGAAGGACACCCAGCAGGGATCACTGTGGCGGCACAGCTGCTCCCTGTCCACCCGCCCGGCCGTGCTGAGCACCCCGTCCCCGCTGCCCACATGCAGCGGGAACCTCCCAGGGGTCTCCATCAGCTGGAAGGTCTCGGCCGCCTCACCACTCTCGCCGCCCTCAAAGTGCTCGGCCAGGCTCCCTATGACAGTTCCCGGGGGCACCTCCTCCAGCACCCGGTACTGCACCGTGAACGTGGCCACCTCCTGGGCATCGGCGCTCAGGAACAGGTACCACCACCACAGCGCCGGCAGCTGCAGCGCCGAGCGGCTCAGCCCCAGCACGCTGCTGGCAGAGCCCCCGCGGCCCCGCCGCGCTGCCATGGGCTGTCCCGCCGGCCCCCGCATCCCCGCAGAGTCCTCAGGGCCACCGCAGCGCCTCGGCATCCTCTCCCATCTCCGAGTGCCGTGGGCTCCAGCCAGAGCTTGGAAAGGAGGGGAAATCACGAGCGGGGCTGGTGGTTGTCCCCCGCGCTGTCATCACCGGGGACAGCGCGGGAGCAGGGAGCACCCCGGGCCGGGACAGCCCGGAGCGGAGGGACCGTCCCCGGAGCAGCCACCGGCCGGCTGGCCGGGCCGGGGATGGAGCGGCCGACATCCTATGGAAACCCCACCTACAGGAAAAGGGAGGACCGGGCTGGTGCGATGCCGGGGCGGGGTGGAGGCTCGTGGGGAGGCACGGGCCCAGCTGCGAGAGGGTGTGGAAGTGCCCTCCGATCCCGGCCCGTGGGGACCGTCACCGCTGTCACCTGCAGAGCACACTGCCCCGAAGGTGGGATTCCTGCACTCCCTGACCCACCACAAACCTCTGGTGCTTCAGGAAGAAGGTGATGGACTCCGGCTCCTTCACTGACCCAAAGTCTTGTTCCCCACACTTCTGCATCTCAGACCTTGACATATTCTCATTTTGCCTAAATCCAAGTGCAATCCCTGCTCCTTGCTCTGCCTTTGGAGGGCAACGTGCCCAAGTCACCTTTGCCATTTCAAAGGTGATGATATCACCAGTGTCCAGTTCCAGCTGGACACACCAAAATGAGGTGATGAATCAGCAGGAGCGTGGCCACATCAAACACAGCCGAGAGGGCACGAGGGAAGGAGGGAAGCACTGGCAGACACAAGCCATGTCCGTTCAGGCCTCTCCCCATCCCTGCATCCGCCTGTCCTGGCTGCTCCCTGTGCTCCATCCCAGCTTGGCTCAGCACTGATTTCTCTGGCGTCACTCCTGCGCCATCAAATCCCTTCTTGGTCTTATTTCAGCTCCGAGCCCCCACCTTCGGGCTGCCCAGCTGTTGCACTGGTATCATCACAGCTGGCCAGCTGTGCGCACACAAACAGCACAGCCTGAGGGTGATCCATCTATTCCTCTTGAGCCTGCAGACCCCCCAGACCCCAGGCTGGGTTTGCTTGAAGGCATTCAGGACAGGGAAGGTCACGTAGAATTTTTCCTTGGCTGCTATGGAGCATCCTCAAGGTGTGGTTGGAGCCCCACCAGCCACATCATCTTTGTGTCTCCACACCTTCCAGGCAGCCTCCAGCAGCCTTTGGGGCCCTGTGCCCCCCTCGCCCTCTCCTCCTGCTTTTCCAGCCTTGATGGGCACCCCTTGTCCCCCCAACCTATTCTCATCCCTCCCAGCTCCCCTCACGGCTCTGTATTTCCCAGGTGAGGCTCCTGCATCCCTGCCGTCATCACTTTACTTTGTCATGATGAATTTTGATGCCCCAAAGAGCAGCAAAACTGAAGCCACCCCAGTGCCACGAGCTGTCCCCTCAGCCCAGCGGGAGGAAGGGACGGTGCCGCGGGGGGTGGCTGGAGTCCCGGTGCTGTTCCTGGGCTCGGCCGCAGCTCCAGGTGACCTTTGCCAGGTCATTTCCCTGCTTTGTGCTCGCGCTTCCTCCTGCGCAGCCCAGGGCTCTCCCGGAGGGATGATCCCGCTCGCTCCCGCTGCCCGCGGAGCTCCGGGTGGAGAAGCGGATGTCTCCCAGCCCGTGCCCATTTTGGGAGGGGAGGTGGGAAGGCCACTTCCTTCTGATGGGACTGTTATCCCTCCAGCTCCCGTTTTTTTCATGCTTATTCTTTTCAGGGAGGGAGTGGAACAGAAGAACCGTGCTGGAACATCACAAGGGAAAGGATATAAATCTGATACCCCAGGACTGAGGGGTTCCCTGAGGAGCCCTGTGTGGGGTTTCCTTCTCTCATCATCTCCCAATCCAGCTGCAGAACAAACCAATCTCCCTGAGAGCCCTGTGTTTAACCCATCACTGACACCACAGGAGGTGAATTCCCCCCGACTCCAACACCCACCTGCCAGACCCCACTTGCTGCCATCCCCACCCCTCAGCTGGGAGGATTCCAAACCTCCAAATCACTCCTTTTTGTCCCCAAAGACAGGGACCAGGTGGGATTTTGAGCACCAGTTTGCTCAGGGAAAGGCTGGGAGAAGTCACTGTCACCGGGCTGTGACCCCCCTGAGCACTGTCCCCAGCCTGGCTGTACAGATCCCAGCACTGGTGACAGGTCTGGCCTGCCCAGGAGGAGCTGGAGGAGCTCTTGCATGAATTATTTATGATTCTTCAGGAATAAATCCCCACAGAGCAGGCCTGTGACCCCCAGCCATCAGAACATCCCCAGCTGGCGGGAGATGCTGCAGAAGCATGGCTGAGCTGCAAATCAGTGCCACGGAGGGAGATGGACAAAGTAACACTGCAAGAAAATAGGAAAGAAAAACGGAGTCGAGCTGAGACTTGCCAGGCAGGGAAATGAGATCTGGTGCTAAAAACAAAACGTGTCTCCTCCTGTTTCCTGTTCACACCCCAGCAGGCTCCTGACGTGCTTCAGGACCTCCATGGGCACTGTGGTGGCTATGAACACAAAATTCCCCCTCTAAGGTTTAGACTGCACCTGAACCCTTTCATTTAAAGCTCAGAAAGCTACACTGAATTCTTACAGCACTTCATGTATTCACTGTATGCAATGCTTCCTCCAGCTCCTGCCTGATGCTGTCAGTGCCCAGAGCAGCTGGAAATGCCATTTGCTGGAGTGCAAGCCTGGCTCTGCAGCTCAGCTGCTCTCCAGGCTCCAGAGCAGGACACGGGCACACCCTCAGCTCCCAGGGGTGCAAAGCTGTGCTGGAGACACTGCTCTCCCTGTCCATCACCTGGCAGAGAGCAGCACCACCAGGTTATTTTGAGCTCCACTGCACAGCTGGAGATCTTCAAACTTTGTCATTTTGGGCTGACATGGTGTTAGCCTGGGACCAGGAGCTGTGCCATGACACAGCAGGGAGCAGAGGGCGGCTTGAAATGAGAGTGAAGAGGCTTTTTCAAACCTAATAGTTTTCTCTGATGGAGCCAGGCTGAGAGCTGTGGATGTTCACCTGGACAAGAGGAGGCTCCAGGCAGACCTTAAAATCCCTTCCAGTGCCCGAGGCTGCCAGAGCTCCAGGAGGGTTTGGACAGCGCTCCCAGGGATGCACAGGGTGGGATTGTCGGGGTGTCTGTGCAGGGCCGGGGGCTGGACAGGATGATCCCTGTGAGTCCCTTCCAGCTGTGAGTATTCCATGATTCTGTGAATTTTCAGCCCTTCAAAGACAGCCTTTGCTCCTCTAGAAGTGTCACTCCCTTTTCAGTGGGACAGCAATCCCTCCCTGAGGATGATGTGTGTGAAGTGCAGCTGCACAGGGGAGCCCAGAACCTTCCCCGTCCTCAGCTGCCTGCAGGGACCTGGGAGGCTCCTGGGGACCCCTTCTCAGGAGGAAGGACGTGATTCCCCCTCTCAAGCTCTGCAAGAGGTGAAGGGACCTTCCCCTGGGGTGGTCTGGCTCTCCCTGAGCTCATCTCCGTAAAAGCACCGCCGGCTGAAGGTGACCTCCCATTGCCACCCACTCCCGCCTGGCCTGGGCTGCTCATCCTCCACCACCATCAAGAATCACCCGGGTGTCCCTGCGGGCTTCTCCAGCGGTGCCTTCCCGCAGCTCCCGGTGCCTGCCGGGGCCGGGGCGGGCCGGGGAAGGCGCAGCCCGGGCGGTGCCGGCGCTGTGCAGTTGGATCCCTCCACCACGAGAGCCCACTGCTGCTCCGCGCTGGCCTCCGCCGCTGTCCCCGCCTGTCCCCGGCGCAGCCCGAGGGCCGGGGGGTGCTGAGCTCCCCAAAGTCCCCCCGCAGAGGGGCTGCGACCACCCTTCCCCCCCGCACGGTCCCGGGGGCTCCCCCGCCCCCAGCCCTGCAGGGAGACTCGGCGATGCTGCACCTGCCTCCCCTCCATCCTCAGCGGGTGCTCTGCTTGCCTCCCTCACTTTGGGACAGGTTTTGCGTGTTTCCCTCGGTTTCACATGATTTTAGGGCGTTTTCCGCGGTTTTGCAGTTTCAGGGTGTTTCCCTCGCTTTTACATGATTTCAGGGTGTTGCCCTGGGTTTTACAAGATTTTAGGCAACTCTGCAGCATCACGAGCAGAGTCTTCCCCAAACCCCGCTGTACCCCACTAAACCCTCCTCTGGGGGGTTATAAAAGTGCCTCCCCTCCTGCAAGGCAACACCTTAATTAGGAGGGAAATAAAAGGAGGATCCCTGATGAACACAGAGTTAATTATCAGTGCAGCAGCTCCTGAAAGCTTCCCCGGGCAAAAAAAACCCTGGTGTTGAGCAAAGCAGCTCCTGCCTGCCAGGCTCCAGGAGCTGCCCTGCACAGAGGGGACGATAAGGAGAGTTATTGTTGCTCCGTGCTTATAAAAGGATTATTATTAAGGAGGAGAAGAAAGTTATAAGTGAAGTAAATTGGGCCAGGCTGTGTGTTTGAATAGACAGGAATAATGTTATGGTAATGTCATGCACGGCTCTGCTGCTCCAGGACCCTGACGTGTTTTATAAAGCCTGGTGCTACAAAAAGCAATTCTGTGAGCAGAGAGAGGGAGAGCTGGCCAAAGAGAAACGAGGAGAAGCTGTAAAAATGATGTTTTATTGTGTGGGAGAAAGCAATGAGTTGAGATCTGACCCTTGATGTCCTTCTGGAGGAGAAAGCTGGCAGCATATTGTCGCTCACTTGTATGATTTCATTTGCTATTCTAAGTCTTACAGTAATTTCTTTCCTGTGCTCCAAAAGCTTGTATCTAAATTTCTGTTTGCAAATGAAACACATGGAAGAACTCCCCAAGCTGGGGCTTCAGTGCTGGATCTTTCCAGAGTGTAGAAGGGGCTGCTGACAGGATGGGGGCATGGGGCACCCAGCAGCACCACCTTTCACTGCCAGTTTGATTTGATTTTAGTTTGACAACACAAAACACCTGAACAACAACCCGGGGTGGTTCCCTGTGCTGCACAGAGTAAGTGATGGATCCGGGCCACGGCACACTGAGACATAAATCAGACCTTTACGAGTCCCCAGCGGCTGCAAATCAATAAGTGCCAGCAATAATTACCCATTTTGTCTTTCTCTTTATTAATATTTAGACGTTTTTAATCTTTTCTCTCCAAACACAATGTTTCCCTGCTGTGGGTGTCCTTCAGAGGGAGCTGCCAGGAAACTCCTGTTGCTCTAATTAAAGGCTTTGTGCTGCTCCCTGAGCAGGAAGGACACAGCCACCAAAGCTGGGGACGACTCTGCTGCCTCACCCTGGGCAGGTGACACTGGCTGATGTCCCCAAGAGGAGGGTGCAGCCTCTCTGGTTGTCACGTGCAGATCTTGTGATGGTTACAAGGAGTTTCTCCAGCTCTTGGTGGGGGTGACCACAACCCACAGATGTCATTTAAAGAGATCATGGAATGGTTTGGGCAGAAGGAACCTTAAATCCCATCAAGTGGCACCCCCCTGCCTGGGCAGGAACACCTCCCACTGTCCCAGGCTGCTCCAAGCCCCAATGTCCAACCTGGCCTTGGGCACTGCCAGGGATCCATGGGCAGCCACAGCTGCTCTGGGCACCCTGTGCCAGGGCCCTCCACCCTCACAGAGAGGATTTCTTAATTAGGAGAAGTCCCTAGAGGTGATTATCTCCTCAGGGGTGCTGTTAGGGATGTATACATTGCAAACGAAGCCCTCTTTTGACATGGAAAGCAGAGCAGGACTCCACGATTTTCAATGGAAATTACAGTTCTTATTTCCTCTAACATGGGTGTGGGAGAGCTGATAATGCTCTATCAGCCCTGGAAAACAAATGGGAAAAAATTCAAAACAGAAAACAACCCTCCCAAAAAGCAATATAAATTATGTTTGTTATGGAGACAAAAAGTTTCCAGCAAGTCCAACCACTACTCAGCTTTAAAGCAAGAAAAGGGCTGGAAGTAAGTGACAGGAGAGATCCTGGAGCATCTGCCATGTCAAGAATACCTCCAGCCCCTGGAGGAACAGGTAAAGCCCATCTCTGGTCCAGCTGCGCCCACAGGGATCTGTGCCAGGGATCTGAGGGCACAGACCTGGCTTTTCCAGAGTGGGAGAGCTGGGAGCTGTATCCTGACTTCTGGGGCTGTCCAGCAGAATAAATCCTCGTGGGGGATCTCAGAGGCTGCTCCCTCCCCAGGCACTGCTGACACCGAGGTCCTGCATCCACTAAGGGAGGAGAAACTGGGGCTGAAGAGATCCCAGTGCCTCCAGCAGCAGAGACCTCAGGGGTGAACAGGGACCATGCTCTGACACCCCCAGGAGCCTGCAGGGCTCAGGTGTCACCTCTCCTGATCCCTCTGGGCCACCTCAACGAGGTGACAGAGCCACTTCAACACCACCCCACTGAGGATGCCAACCCCACCGTGGCTCCCTCCTTGGGATGGCAGCCAGGGATGGGCACAGAGAGATGACCACGGTGAGGTGACCACAGTGAGGGTGACCGCAGTGAGGGTGACCACAGTGAGGGTGACTGCAGTGAGGGTGACCACAGTGAGGTGACCTCAGTTAGGGTGACCTCAGGTCTCCCCATCCCTTTGCACAGAGATGCTGCAGGCTCTGCCCAGAGTCACGTGAACTTCCCCTCTGCTGCCAACATCTCCAGATGTTCAGCCAGCTGTGATGCACCATTATCACCTCTCTTGCCTCTGTTGTGTCACCCCTTTTCTCTCACCCACCTCCACTGGGGACAGGACACGTTGTCCCCTGTCACTGGCTCCACCCAGCACAGAATCAGGAGCTGCATCCTCTCACTTCTCTCCTCTGGCTGTTTGCCCGAGGGCTGGGGGGGCTGGCAGAGACAGGACGATGTTCCAGCCCCCCAGTGTGGGAAAAGGAGCTGTGACATGAGGCAAAGAGGGGCTGGAAGATTCTCTGCACCAGATAAACAGTGCAACGAGGACACTGTGAGTGTGGAAATATCTTTCATGAGAAAACTACTCCAGATGATGCAACTTCCAGCTACAGCCAGGCTGAGCACAGCCCCAGAGCTCCCCAGCTGGGGCAAGGACCAAGGCAGCTCTGCTGGCCACTCCCATACAGTGTGGGACAGGTAAAACCAGGGCAGGTAAAACCAGAAGAGATGCTAAAGTTGTCCCACGTAGGCTGAAGTGGCCCCAGAGTCTGGGTGGGGACCCAGACCCCAGCTCCTGCCTGGGGACAGTGACACCTCTGGGCTGGACTTCTGGGGGCTGGTGATGGGTCCTGAACCTCCTGGGTGAATATTCCTGGGGCCAGACACACGTCTGGGGTGATGCAGCTTCCAGGGGCACTGCAGGGACCCTGAACCTCCTGTCTGAGCATTCCTGGGTCCAGACATGGCTCTGGGAAGGTGCAGCCTCCGTGTGCAGGCAACGGTGAGTACCAGGATACACGAACATCCCATCCCAGCTTTTCCAGCGGGACACGTCCCTTGAGCCCCGCCCAGGGCCGTGTCACAGGTAGGTGATCTCGATGACATTGGGCTCAGCACTCCCATGGGGAAGGTGATGGTTGCAGGAGCAGTGACAGGTCACTGCAGCCGAGCCCATGGTGGGCAGATCCCGGCCCGGCAGCTTCCCATGGGAATCCAGCTGCCTCCAGTCCGTGAGGAGCACGCTGTCCATGTGCTGGGGCATGGGCTCGTGGTACAGCGTGATCTGCACCGTGCGCAGCTGGGGGCCGTAGTGCACCACCAGGATGATGAACACGGCCAGCAGCACGAAGGCCACGACGATCACCGAGATCATGGGCAGCGCGTCCGATTTCTTGGTCACGCTCTTGATGATGGAGACGGGAGTGAAGGCGGCCACGTCCTGGGGCTGGGGCTGTCTCAGCTGGCTGCCGGGCACTGAGGCGTTCATGGCTCAGCGGGGTCACCTGGCACAGGGACACGGGGGTGACCACCGGGCACAGCCCGCCCCTGTCCTCATCTCCTGCCCTCGAGCCCGCGGCTCCTGCCTGCGCTTGCTGCTGCCAGGCAATGGGATGATCCCATCAGTGTCCCCTCCCTCGGGCCAGCAGCGCAGAAGAAATTTTGGTGGTGAAGTCTGGGGCTTGTAGGATGAGGCAATGCCCTGCATCCCCTTGTCCTGGGCGCCTTTGGACACTACACCTGGCTCTTGTGGAGCCCTCTGCCCTCTCCTCTCAGCCCCCAGCCTCACAGCGCTGATCCAGGACCAAACCCCACCGGGACCTCCCAGGGGGACCCAACCCCATCAGTCGTCCCTCGCCAGAGACAAGATGCCGTGAGAGGCAGCACGGTGGGAGCAGGGGGCAATGGGAAAGGAAGGAAGGAGAGCCCTCCCAGCCCCACGGGGTACCTGGGCGTCCCTGCTGCCTGGGAACCATCGTCTCCGGCGGCGGGGTTGGGAAGCTGCCGGCGGGGCGAGCAGGACGAGCTGCGGGCTGGTTCTGCGGTGAAGGTGCAGCCGGACTCACCTCGGAAGTTGCCACGTCACGGCCCGGCCCCGCCGCCGCCGGGACTCCCCGGGGCACACGGGGCAGCGCCCGCTCATCCCGCGGGCAGCGCCGCTCCCGTCCCTGCCCGCTGCCACATCAGCGCTGCCGCCCCGCGACCCTCCCGTCCCTCGCTGCGGGACAAGGGCCCTTTTGTCTGGGGAGAAGCACCCTTCCTCCCTTCCCCGTTCGGCTGCAGGAAACCTCCCCGCTGCCACCGGCGGGGCGTGAAAATTGAATGTGGTGAAGGAACCGGTGTAAAAAATCCCCTCCTGCACGTGAGCTGTTTGCACTGCCCGGCACGGTGTCCCCACTCTGTGCTCTGGGCTGCAAGGGCCCTGTCCCCAGGGGTGGCACAGCCCTGGGGATGATTGTCCCTGCCAGGGTCCCACTGCTGCAGAAGGAGCATTTGCCAGCACGGCTGTGGAGCCAGTCCATGAGGAGCTCTGGGTGCTTTAGGCCTCCAGTTCAATGGTTGGACTCAATGATTTTGGAGGCTTTTCCAACCTAAAGGATTGTGTGAGCTCTGGGGGTCACAGGCAGGAGCCAGTGCCAGGTCAGGGCTGGCACATCCCTCCCCTCCCATGCTGGCTGTGCCACCACCCTGCACACGGGTACATCCCCCTGGCCCAGGGTGCTGTATGTCACATCCTCTGCCCCAGGAGTGACCTTGAGCACATCGCAGAGCAGAAAATATGGATCCCTTGGAGTTTCAGCCATTACAAAACACATCTTCCCATCCTTCCACCCCAAAACACCATTGCTCTTACCTGCAGGCTCTCAGCAGACAGGCTGGGGAGAATATTTGGGCTCTGTCCTTCCTGCACATGGGGAGGAGGGGGTGGGAAATGCCTTTTCCACCATCCAGCCAAGCATCCAGAAGAGCTTTAAGTGCGTGTGAGCTTCTGGGTATTTGCACTCATTTCAGGATTCAGTAAAACCTTAATCTACAGCATAATCTCTGAGCATCACATCTGTGCAAGAGACAAAAGGATGGGGGGGCTGCTGGCAGGGGGTTTGTCCCAGCAGAGGCTGCTATGGAGGTTACCAGCCTTGGGCCTGCTTTTCCTGGGGGGTTGGAGGGGTTGGAAGAGACCCATGGAATGTGAGGAGCTGTGCCATGCATGGGGGATCATTCCCTTCAGTCCTGCTGTTGTATGCCAGCTGTGGGAACAAGGATCCTGCTGGCAGCATAGGACACCCTTGATGCACTCCATGCAGTGAAGGAGAATCTCCTTTGCCTTTGGCTGAGGCTCTGTGGAGTTTGAGGGGCTGTGGGAGGGGGCTGGACCAGCCTGTCAGACCAGGAGACCACATCCTCTGGCTTTGCATCCTGAACACCACACAGAAGGATACAGGAGCCTTTCCTAGGTGGGGACACTAAAATGCTTCTTCTCCCACAAACACCTACTGACATCCTGGACAGGATAAATCAGAACCTCTGGAGTTCACACTGTGGCAGGCAGGACCTGCACAGACCAGCACAGACCGTCAGGGCCAGGAAACCAAATGTCTTGACCCCTCGGGCTGGATGGGGGCAGAGCCAGCCCAGTTTTCCAGTTCCTCCCCTTCTCCAGGAACTGGGAGTGGGGTGGGTCCAAGCCCAGCATGTGCTGCATGTCCTGCAGGGAGGGAGGCTGTGCTGCCTGAAGAGGAGCATGCCAAGGCCACCATCCCAAAGCCACCATCCCAGAGGTGGCATGTCCCAGCTCCCAGACTCGCTGGAGCTGCCAGGGAGACACAGGGTACAGGGCAGGTCTGCTGAGCTACCCTGGCCCCACAAGGAGCAGTTATCCCTAAATTTGCCATGGATGTGTAAGAAACCCCCTCTCAGGTGGCATGGAGGCTCCTCCAGCAGCTCTTACCCCAGGGAGGCTGATGTGGGGGGGGTGGGACCTGGGGCACATCCTACCACACACAAAACACCTCCCAAAACCGCCCAGCACCGTAAGGAAGCGCTGAGGCCCAGAGCAGGGCATCGCTCCGTGCCGGGAGCCGAATCCCCGGCAAAGCTCGGCGAGGTTTCCTCTGCCGCCGGTGAGCGATGTCTCACATCCTCCCCGGCCATAATGGGCTGAAAAACAGAGTTCCCCTGTGGATTCAGCCCGTTTCCTCCTATTCTTTAACAGGAAGCTGTGTGAGAGTCAGCCCGGGCAGGCGAATCGCTGCTCGCCGTCCCTCCCGGGATGGCCAGAGGCTCCGCAGGCCACAAAGCAGCGCGGAGATGCTGCTCCCGAGCATCCATCCACTCCTCGGGCTCCTCCTGCTGCTCCCAGGTGAGCCGCTCCGCACACCCCGGGGAGCACGAGGCGCTGCTGGACGGGGGATTTGGGGGGCCCGGCTTCACGGGGGGCTCCAAAGGGACCCGGGCACAGGCTGGGAGTGCCACTGGAAAGCTGAGCCTCCAGCTCAGGGGTGGCAGGAGTCAGGTTGCTGGGGAGAATGTGACTTTGTCAGGTTTACAGGGTTTGTTTGGCAGTGCTGCAATACAAAGATTTGTTTCCTGGTTAATGAAAAGAGTGTTTCTGCTGAGGCGTTTGGAGTAAGTGGCTTTTGTCAAATAAGAGTAAAGGTGGAATGATTCAATGTACAGGGCATTGTTTTCCTCAAAAATACTTTTTATTTGCACTTTTTGCTCTCATTAATATAAATACAAAGCCTACGTGCAAGGCTCGTGCAGAGCACACCTCATCCTTGCTGTAATAATTCTGCTGCTTTGGGGTAATTCTGGTTTAACTTCTCTTTCCCATGCGAGTCGAGGTGTGGGATGAAGGAGCTGCTTTCCCTTTCCAAAGGATGACAGGTTGCTTTTCCCTGCATTGTCAGGCCCCTCTTGCCTTGCTGACAGCTGTAGTAGCTGGGAGCTGGAATACATTCAAAGGAATATAAAATAATGTGTCTCCAACTCTGAGGTTTTATCATTAAACTATAGAAGTTGCCTCGGGTTACAGCCACTGTGCTGGTAATAATGGGATTTTTAAAAGGCAGAGAATCATAGAATAGTTTGTGTTGGAAAGGAAAGATCATCTCATTCTGTAGAATACAGAATGCAATTTGGTTTGTAGCTATATAATTCCAAGAAATAAGAGCATGTGGATTGGAAATTTTCTCTCTTTATTAGAGGGCAGCACTGCAGCCTTCAGCAGGGGGGGATTTGTGCCTGGGATCAGAGCAAGGATCACATCAAGGGGCTTTGAGCACCTTGGCCACCCTGTGACACTCCTTAATGCCCACATAGAACACTGCTTTCCCTCTTAAAATGACTTGGAAGGGGTTTTATGGAACAGGAATGGCACAGAGGGGGTCAGGCCCCTTCCCTGGCTGGGTGCACCACTCCAAGGCCCATGGAGAGGGAATGCCAGAGGCACTGCCCACAATTCCAGCTTCCAGGGGCACCTGGCTGCTGCAGCACCAGGTGGAAGGGATGCCACCCTCCATGCTTCAGTCCTGACAGCATCACTCTGTCCTCTCAAAGCCACCTGCCTAAATACAGGGACTGTCCCCCTCCACGGTCACAGCACCATCACACCTCTCCCACCAAACCAGCCAGGAATGTGCCCTGGCTCCCTCTTCTGCACTGATCCAACAGCCCCAAAATGGTTTTTTTAATTTAATTTTTAATTTGACAGCAAGTCCCTAAGGTGGTGCAGCGCCTGGGGGAAGCTCCTGCACAAGGCAAAGCAGCAGCTTAGTGAGAGGGACAGTCGGGCTCTGTGCTGCCGCTGATTTCCCGGCACACGGCAGCTGGAAAAAGGAATGAGGGGCTCTGGAACAAGGCTGCCCGCCCTGGGGGGATGGAGGTAACCTTGAGGAGAGAGAATCAGCTTTGGCTGGACACTTACACCTGCCTAGTCTCACATAGGCCCTTCTCACTTTTGCTTGGAGCAATTCAGTATTTTATTAAGTTTTTAACATTTCCTAAATTAAACTTTTCTGTTCTCATGGTTATTTCTGAAAGGAGGTTCAAATAAAGGAGGTTCAAACTGGTATTTTGAAATTGCTGAAGTGAGAAGGTCTGGCACATTTCCAATTTGTTTTTCCTCCTCCCAGAAACACTTAGCAGAAAATTTGTCCAAACAAACCTCTTCCTATGGACCCTTCCCATTACAATGGGCAGGCGTTTTCCAGACAAAAGATTTCCACTGAAAAAATTCCTCCTCAAAGCTGATGAAAACCCAGCAGGATTTCCCACTGTTGTTGTTCCATCCACTGCTCTCCTTATCTGTGCCACAGCCTGTGGATGGATAATGCCATGAGAAATGTGTTATTTCAGACGTGTATTCTGAGATATGTTTTTGATATAATCAAAACTGGGCTGCAGCTAAAGGACAGGCACCCAGATTCCAGACTTGCATCCTCAAACCAGGGTATCCTAAAGCAAATTTCTCAGCCAAGGGTGAGGCCAGCCCAGCCCTGACGTGGTGAACAAGGAAGAGAGAGCAGGAGGTGGTTTGGAGAAATGTTTGTTCACACAACAAACTGCTCCCTTCGGTAACACAAAACCCCTCAGTGACTGCAGATGTGACAGCAGCAGCTTCCAGGAATTCTGTCCCATTTACAATAGGTGAGTCAACAACAGGTGTCCTTGCAGGAGGTGGTGCTGGTGTCCCAAAGCCAGGAATGCTCCTGCTGGGAAGCCAGGCTGGAGGGGAGACTTGGGGCTTGTGCAGCACCAGCAAAGCCCCAGCTGGGAGCTCTCCAGGCTCCAGTTCCCAGAGGAGCCCACCCAGCATGACCCAACCACCTCAGCAAGGGAGAGGCTCCCATATGAGTCCAGACAGGCACCAGGATGGTCAGAGGGATGGAGCAGCTCTGCCGTGGGGAAAGGCTGGGAGAGCTGGGGGTCCTCACCTGGAGAAGGGAAAGCTCCAAGGAGAGCCCAGAACCCCTTCCAGGGCCTAAAGGGGCTCCAGGAGGGCTGGAGAGGGACTGGAGACAAGGGATGGAGTGATAGGACAAGGGGGAATGTCCTTAGGCTGAAGAAGGGCAGCTCTGCAGGTGGGGTCTCACCTGAGCATGGCAGAAGCACCCCCTGCCCTGCTGCCCACACTGTGGGGATATGAGATATGGGGGATACATGAAGAGTTAGGAAATGTAAGAATAAAACTTGGGTCATTCACCCAAAATCTGGACTCAGATGAATTGTCAGGCCAAGATGCTTTATCTGCTCTGTAGCTGTTGCTTCTGTGAGACTGGAACCTCTTCCAAGCAGGGTTATCCTTCATCTACTCCCCTGACACTCAAGCCAGGACACTCAAGAAAAGCAGGTGGAAAGAACAGGAATTATGAGAAATCCCTTAGCCACCAGCCCCCTTGCACACCTTGTCTCCTGAACCAGTCCCAGCAGATCACATTCCTGCTTGGTGGTTCATAAACAACATAGAGCAGCATTCAAAAAATCCTGGGGAATCTCAGAATTACTGGAAAGAATAATCAGTTTGAGAAGAAATTTGCAAAGTCTCCGCTGTAAAGCTTTGAGCTCTGCTAATAAATAATATTTAAAAACTGTAGGTAGGCAAAAAGCACAGACTGGGCTCCAGGTCCCAGTGAGCCTGGATTGGTGGTGCCCCCATTTTTCATTTGCACTGGGCATGGAGTGATTTCCCCTCCAAAATCCCAGATCCAGCCCCAAACCTGAGAGCAGCATGGCCAGGAGAAGGACAGGACCCACATCACCAGGAGCAAACCCAGAGCTCTAAAATAAGCAGGTCAGGAGGAAACTGGAACCAGCAAAAGCTGGGAGGGTGATGGAGCAGAAGCCTGGTGGAGCAGTGGTGGTGCAGCCAGGAGAAAAGCCAGGCTGCTTTTCCTTCCAGGAACAATCCCTTGACATGGACAAAACAGCCCTGGGCAACACAGGGATGCTGCAGAGCTGCTCTGTGCCCACAGCTTCCCCACATTGTTTGTCTCCCTGGTTGTTTTCTACATCCAAGTGGGTTTTAATTGCCTCCCACTAAGATCTGCTTCCAGACTGGCTCACCAGAGAGGAGCATGGAATGTGGTGCTTGGAGAGGATGCCCAGGCCCAGCCCTTGAGGACGGGCAGAGGAAGGCAACAATTAATTTTAATTGCTGATGAGATCTGGGATTAATTCCTGGCTCTCTGAACTTTCCATAACACTTTGACTGAGTCATTACCATTCAGAACAACTTGGCAGCCAGTTGCCAACCCCCCCATGCCATTGGGGAATTAGGCACTTGAACACTTCTGTGGATCTGGCCCTGATTTGGGCTGTCAGTTATCCACCCAGCAGAACAACACTTTTCCTCTCTCTCCTCCACAATTCCCACTCCACCTGTTCTGCTGTGAGAAATACCCTCAAGGCAGAGACACCTTACTTAGGCACTTAATAAAACAGGACCTAAGCTTTGGCAGAACTCTCTGCTTTCCAGGTTTCCCAAAAGAGGATATTTTCCCTTGTGGAAAAATTCCTAAGAATTGGGTGTTGCTCACTGCTGCTGTGTTTCACCCAGGAAAGAGCTGCACCTGTGTTAAGTGGTTGGTAATTTTTTTTTTTTTTTTGTCTTGGGTCATGTGACAGAAGTGCCAATATCTGAGTTGCAAAGCCTATTTTTAGCTTGCTGGATCTCTTTTCTGACAGCGTTTTCAAGCACAAGGTTACACAGAAGTACAGCACTGCCCCGTGGGCTCTGCAGGTGGGACATCCCCCAAAAGTGCCAGGGAAGGGACAGGTCCAGGGTTCCTTGTCTCTGGGAATAGATGCTCCCTCCCCATCAGCAGTTCTGAGTGGACAGGAGCAGTCCCTGTGACTCCACACCAGTGCCAGACATCCTCCCCAGTGACTCCAGCCCTCTATGAACACAGGCTGGACACCACAAGCCTGCCTTGAGCCTGATCTAAAACCTGCTGAAACCTTTCCAACAGCTGGCTCAGATCTCAGACCTCTATAGGAGGCCCTGGCAAAGTTTGGGGCTTTACGTAGTCCCTCTCTTTGGTCAGCAGCTAGAAAAACCATGCTTTAAATGTCTACAATGGCCAAAAATAATACCAAAGCAGAAATACCTAAAATTCACCTGTCTTTTGGTTGACCTCACCCTCTGTGCTGAGGAGGGAGTGGGGTGAGCTGCTGGCTTTGGGAATATCTTAGCTGCCACGAGAGAAGGCTCCAGGTCAGTCTAGACACACCCAGCCCCTCAGAAAAGCAACAGCCAAAACCAGAAATCCAGAATTCTCCTGTTTACCCTTCAGAAAAATTAACCAAAAAGCAGCGAGCACCGAAGTGCAGCTGCAGCCCCGATGTGCTCCTCTGCAGCCCTGCAGCTCCAGTGCCTAACTGGGACTTTCCCATGACAGTACAAGCACAAAGCCGTATTTCCCATCATAAATCCCTCAGCCAGCTCCCAGTCTCCGCCCAGGACTGCACAGTCCAGCTGTAAATCCTTTGCACCCAAACACGCAACCAACTCCTTGGCAGTGCTTGCCCTCGTGGAAGGGCTTTGATGTTTATTGCAATTCCAGCTGCGCCAGCAGTGTTCTGATTATTGCTGGGAGCTGTTTATACAGCCAGGGCTCTCCATGCTGGCAGCAGCACTGGGAGGGAATGGTTTCCAACTCCAGAATCCCCTGGGATATCTGCAGGGAGCTGTGACACGTGGCGCTTTGTTCATCCCCATCCTGCTGCCCAGCCCCACAACGGGAGTTTGGTCTCATCCTGCTTTGCACAGATCCCTCCCTCTCCTATGAGATCTGGGATGCTGAGCACCCTCTCCAGAAGAAAACACCCAATAGAACAGGACTTTTGCTTATTTGAGTTGGCAGGGAAGGCATAACAAGCAGCAGCGGCCAGAAGTCAGAGCCAGGCCTGCTCCACTTTGAAATGAAGTGTGGATGTGTTTAGAGAAGCCAGGGCCATTTATTCCGGAGCAGAATGCCAGAAGGGGATCTCCAGCCCTCAGCCTCCCCACAGCAACACTCCAGAGCAGGGCAGGCATCAGCCCAGCCACAGGAACTCTGGGAACTGAGCAGAGGGAAAAAACTGCTTTTTCATCTCTTTTACAATGACCACAAGGTTTAGGTTTGCAAACAGAGAACTCCAGAAGGTCTCCAGTGTGACCCTCAGTGACAGGAGGTGCTGCACTGAAGAAAGTGTTGCCTACAATCATTTCCTCCTGTCCAAGGGATGCTGGAGCTGGCCCGTGGATGGTCCCATCAGGGATGGCAGAACATGGCAATGTCACCTCCCTCATCCTCAGCTTCCTCCCATCCCCAGAGGCTCTGTTCAAGCTCTCAGATTTCTCCTCATCTGCACCAAAAATAGTGGAATAAATGTCCAGCTCAGCACCTTCATTCCCCTTTTCCTTTAGCAAAGGCTAAGTGCAGACAGCAGCTCTTTCTCCAGCAATTCTGGGTGTTTCCACATGCCATGTCCATGAAAAAGCACCTGTGAGCATTTCCATAAATGTGCCACAGCTACTTCTCCCCACAGGAAAACAAGACAGTGGGTCCTGCAAGGGAATTCTGGAGAAAGAGGAGCTGTTTGAATCTGCTGCTGGAGGATATTGACTCCCCATGATGATCTCAGAACATTATTTTTTGTGCTGAATGTAGAGAGTACCTTAAGGCATTTGCAAACCAATGTCCAGAATCACCCCCTTCCTCAAAAGAAGCATCTCTACTTCTTTAGGAAGGGCAAAAGTGCCAGAAATATTCTTTTTTTCCCATGATATTAATTGATTTAGTAGGTGATGGTACAGCTGCCCATAACCCTGCCTCTTACTGCCCTGACGCTCCTTTAAGTTGCTCTTCAAAAACCCCAGGGAAGGATATCCCATAAATTCTCCAACACAATCACTCCTAGCACCTCACTTAACACCCTGTGCTAAGGCAGGTTCCTATTTCTCAGCCTCCCTTTTCCTTGCTGCACATAAAGGTCCTTGTTTCCTGATCCTGCTCCAAATGGAGTTGGAAAACCAACCAGTCCCTTCCTCTCTGAGTGATTAAAGATCTGATCCTGTCTCCTCCTTCATGGATTGAACAGGACAGTTTTCCCAGCCTGCTGCCCAGTAAATTAGAAGACAAAAACATGGAAAAGGTCTGAAAAGTCCAGTCTGATTTTCACAGCCAAACCGTGTCTGGGAGTAACCACATTTTATGATGTATTCACCATGGTTTACACACTTCCTGTCTGGCTGGGATCGTTGTTATAAAGTCTCAGTCACAGAAACAATTACGGCTCCAAAGCAATTCCATGAGGAAAATGAGATCAATCAGGAACTCACTACACCCAGAAGGTGCCGAGGGTGAGCTCTGAGCCAAAGCCACTCTCAGTGCTGAGGGTCTCCTTCCAGACACCCCTCCCTGCCAGGGCCCTCAGCCTCCCCCAGGCACCAGCAGCTCATGGACCTACCCCAGAGTTCATCTACATCTCCCCTACAGCTCCTGGCATCAAATCCTGGAATCACAGAGTGGTTTGGCCTGGGAGGGACCCTAAAGCTCATCCAGTCCCACCCCCTGCCATGGGCAGGGACACCTTCCACCAGCCCAGGCTGATCCAAGCTCTGTTCAGCCTAGCCTTGGACACTCCCAGGGATCCAGGGGCAGCCACAGCTGCTCTGGGCACCCTGTACCAGGGTCTCAGCACCCTCACAGGGAGAATTTCCTTCCAGGAGGGCAGGTTCTGGCTGAAAATGGGCACTGCTGTGCCCTGGCTGGTGCTGCCTGGCTGGACCCTCCCCTGCACCTCCTGCAAGGCTCTGCTCCCACCACAGAGCCCTGAGGCATCATGAGGGGACAGTGTGCTGGAAGGATTCAACCTTCGCTGCTGTCCCTTTCTGCCCAAATCCTTTATCTCCCATGGGACTCTGGAGAGATGGATCACCAGGGCAGTCAGATTGAGCTGCTTTCTGTACCTGTAGTGTCATTGCTTTCATTAAACCTAACCACGGAGAGCACCAGGGTCACCACCAATAACCATTTGAAAACCCCAATTAGGATGTACATTTCAGCAATGACAGACTCAAAGTCACCTTCCCAAAGTTAAACCAGCTGGATTTGATTTGAGCATTTAAAGTGCATTTGCATTTTCCAGGTCTTTTCCTAGAGTGTGGGATATTTCTTTCTCCCATTTTCAAGGGCAGCATTTTTAACTGGCATCTCATCTAACCCTTGGCGTTGCACTAGATGACCTTGAAAGTTCCTGTCCAAGCCAAAATACTCTGCTCTGTGACTCCATATGCACAGGACTCCAGGAGCTAGGGCTTAAAGGAAAACATCATGGATGCTGAGAGTAGGAAATGTGAGGGATTGGGGCAGGGATGCTTTGTCATGAATCCAAAAGAAAAGCAAAAAAATAAACCAAACAAAGCCACCTTTCAGTTGAGGAACTGGGGACCCAGTGAAACACCTACAACCTTGTATGGACCTCCAGGACTACCCAGCCCTATGGGGAAGGCAGCTCCTGAGGGCTGCAGCTCCCTCCAGACTCACAGACTCACGGGCTTCAGCTTCCCAGGATACACAGGATAGGAAGGAGAACAGTCCCATCGGCTCCTGGAAGCCTTTACAAACATCATCCATCCATTCCTTAAGGTCTCAAGGGAACAAAGTGTTCAAATGTGTGTCTTACCTCTGAGCAGCTCCAGAACACAGGTCACACACCCCTACACCCTTCTGTGCCAGGGCTGAGCTGAGGCAAACAGCTCATGGGGAAGGAATGACCCCGTGGATTTCTATGGCCCCCCAAAGGGGAGGAGGGCATTTATCCTGGCTGGATAAACTCCACTACTCATTCACTCAGAGCCTGATAGTTTTACACTCAGCAAAACTTCTGTGCTACTACTTCTCTGCTAATGCTTTTGGGGAAATCCCGTATTTCAGTCATTCTGACAGAAGATGAGGAAAACCCAAACCACACAAGGAACGAGAACAGCAGTGCATTAGTGACCACCACAGATGAGCACCACTCACACTCTGCTCTTTCCTTTCAGGTTCTACAGCTTCCACAAACTCCTCCACCCCCGCTGGAACAGGTACCTCTGCCTTGTGATGTGCTTTATGTGTCTGTTTGGATGTGGAGGCACATGGAAATGGGGGAATGCAAATGGAGAGGCCCCAAACGGGACCCTGATTCAAAACTCCCCTCTGTTGAGGGATCTTCTCCCAGGATCCTGCCTCTGCCTGCCCCATCCATCACCACTCACCCCCAGATCTCCAGGGGACATGGAGGGCACTGTGCCCCAGAGGGTGACCTGGCTTGGCTCCCTTTTGGCCAGAAGGGAGCATGGCTGTGTTCCAGGAAGCCTGGGGAAAGTGCAGGGATCCTGCCTCATCTTTGCTCCCTGTTTCCCCAGCTGCTTCCTGGCAGCAATGGATCCATGGAGCCACAGCCACCACCAGACAAACCCCCTCCTCAGCATGTCTTGTTCCCCTCACCCTTTCTGCTCTCCTTGGCTACAATGGCCCCTTTCTGGCCCATCCTCCCAACCTCCCTGTGGGATCCCACCAGCCTGGAAATGTCACCCCCGTGCCTCTGCTTGTGTTCCAGGTCAATCCCAACCAACAGCACCCAGCCCTGAAGCAAAGAACCACAGCTCAGGTAATGCTCAGCTGGAGACCAAGGAGAGCAGCTTGGGGCCATCCCAGTGTGGAACTGGTCTGCCCTCAGCCCAGCTGGGCCACCCTGCAGTAACTGGGGCTGTGCAGAGGACAGTGGTGAGGAGGAAGGAAATTTTGTGGTGTCAAGGCTTCTGATCCAGCCAACTCACCCCATAGGGATCAAGGCACAGGTGTGAGCAAAACCAGAGGGGAAAAAAGTCTTCAAATTGAATAGGAAGAATGAGATGATCATAGAGTGGAATCCCAGAAGACCTTAAAGCTCTTCCCATTCCCCACAGGCAGGGACACCTTCTGCTATCCCAGGTTACTCCAAGCCCTGTCCAACCTGGCTGATCTTTAAGGTCCCTTCCAACCCAAGCCTTCCTCTGATTTTGTGACATGTACAGAAAACCAATTACACAAGAAATTATCTCTCCAGCTCCAGCTCCACGTTTGTTAGTGTCCACCTGGATCTTAGGAGACAGATTTCTTCCTGCTATGTTTCAGGAAAAAAAAAAATCTAAGCATAGCTATGCTTCCAGAAGGACCCCAAAAATATCAAGGCATAAGATCTCAAAAAGATCTCTGCTTCTGCTTCCAAAGCTTGCAGAAAAAAAGAAACTTAAACTTAATCCTAAATTCTAATATTTCAGTGAAGCATTTGGATAAGGGGAAAAAAACCCCATCACACTAACCTTAAACCATTTCACCATTTCCTCAATTTATTGAAGGGCCAAGAGCAGTCTAGACAAGGAGCCTGCCTTCAAATTCCCAGCTGATGATCCACTCTTCCTTGCAGAGGGATTATTGAAAGCTTTTCCCCTCACATCTTGCTCTGGATTGGGGGCAGTTTGGAGCAGGTTGAGGCAGAGGACAGAGCCTCCAGACCACTTTAAGAGCTGAATTATTTGTGCTTGGAGACTCTCAGTGAAATGAAAGGTGAAAGTTGGCATTTCAGAGCACAAGGAAATGATCACGTGTGTGCCAGGCAGCTCCAGGCAGGTCAAGTGTCCGGTGACAAAAACACCTTCACTCTTCAAAGCAGGGAAAGAAGCAGTGGCAAACCCTGACTTTCTCCTCGTGTTTGCTGAGCTCTGCCAGCTCAGCATCTCCTCACAGTGAAAAGAGCAAAAGGAAGTTCCAAAGTACAAGAGGTTCTTGAGTCTGAGCAGGATGAAGGCTATTTCCATGCTTTCCCTAGCAGATTATTCCTGACTCTCAATGAATTTGAGGGCTCTGCAGTAGCTGTGCCCTCTCCAAACTGTTTCTGAGCTGAACTTTTTGAAGTAACACCACAATATCCCTACAGAGCCATCAGTAAAATCAACACCACCAACCAACCTGAGCCTCACCTCTGTGGGTCAAACTACTCCAGCCAAACCCTCCCCCACCACTACAAGAACCCTGACAGCAACCACTGAGAGAGGTAAGGATGGAAAACTCAAATATTTGCTCAGGCAGGACCTGTTTGTGCCTCCCTTCTTATCCAAGCCAAACTGCAGGCATCAGAATATTGGGCTAATCCACCCTGTGCTGGTTATTCAGCAATTCTGCAAATACTGAATTTCTTGGAGTCTTTGCTGAAAGAGCAGCTCATCCCAGCTCCCCAGATGGACATAGCCTTACCAAGCCCACATCAGAAAATTCAGATCATGCTTTATTAAATATTGGAGCAGCTCCATCCTCCCCAGGCTCCCTCTCCCAAGCTCACCTGTCAGGTACTCTCTGAGCTGACTCCATACCTGGTTAACTGGGCACCCTGATGCCTGTCTGGAGGGAAAGTATCATGCAAATAAAGATTTTTTACTTCAGGGACACCCAACGGTTCTCCACAGTGGAATCTGTAGTGGCTTCCCAAGTTAATTGTCCTTTCCCATGTTTTCTTTATTCAGATGGTAAGTCCAGTGGAAACAGAAGCACAGCAGCTCCTTCTCCAACACCTCAAGGTACTTTGTCCTTTTAGAGACTAACAATAAGATCAGATAATTTGATGGCAATCAATGGCACAGGTTCTCCAAACATGAGTCTTTTTTGGGGGGCGAGCCATCCCAAATCACATCTGGTGTCTTTATAAGCAGTGATAAAACACAAGATAAATGCTCTTAACATCCTCTGCTGGGAGGAACTTGAGCAGCTGAACAATGGATCTATGTTTAGGAGAGGGGAGTCCTTTTAAAAACTTTTAAAATGAATACAATTTTGCTTTTGACAGTTTGCTTAACCCAACCTGTAAGCACAAATTAGAGAATTCAGTAAGAGTTTTCTCAGAATAAGGGCACAATCCAAGTGACTGGAAGACCAAAATCTGACAACCAAGCTGATTCTCCATTAAAAATTCAGCCTCAAAAATCTGCAATGGTCAAGGAACTGCTCTGCCTCTCCAAGTACCTGTCAGATCTCTAACACAAGCAAGGTGAGGAAGCCGTGGTCAGCTGTGCCTACACAGATGCCCGCCCAGCACGGCTGTGCCCAACTAAGCCAGCAGCCCTTTGCTCAGAGCAGATTGCTGTTCATTCCAACCCTCGTTTACCACTGAGAAAGAAGCTCCACACATCTTTGACTAAAGATGCTGATGCTTCCAAAAGCCAAGTCTCCCATTGTATGAGACCCAACATTTCCCAGGGATGGAGTAACTGTGCCAGGCTCAGCAAACCACAGCTTCTGCCTGTGGCTAGAAGAACAATTTCAGAATGAAACAAAGAATTTGATGAGTGGGGAAAAAATTGTACAGCAGCACATTCTCCTTCTCCAGACTGTTCTGCTCCTTGTGGCTTCTGAAACAGCTAGATTTATTATTTCATGCCTTTTCCCCTTTTCTTCTGGCTTTTGGCAAAATCCCATTCCAAAACAGGGATGTTTGCTGCGGGACAGGACTGGGTTCAGCTGCTCCCCAGGGCAGTGCCAGGAGCTCTCCAGGCACCACATCCTCTTGGCCAGCGCTGCTGCTGGGAATGTGGGGAAGGGAAAGCAGGGAAGAAGATCCTACCTGACCTGTAAATGATCTTCTGAAGCTCTGAGGTATCACTTTGAGTCTCCTGGCAGGGCCTGTAGCTGCTCATTAAGGTTGATGCAGACACTCTGGCTGTTCAACAACAGCCTGGAGGCAGCAAAGGATGTTTTTTTCTCTGTACAAGTGAAACACACAGGCTGGCTTTACATTTCCTTGCACAGGCACTGGAAGCAGCTGTCACAAACCAAGCAGCTTCACACAAGCCAGTTTATCCCACTGAGAACTGGAGTCCTTGCCTGGACAAACCTCTTGCTGCCACAGTTAGACTACATATGGTGTACAAGTTTGCCCAATTCAAACTAATTTAATTACTTCTAGATAACCCAGCATAGCAAATCCATTCATTTCAAGTCCAGGGACAAGCCAAACACTCAACCCACACCCACATTCTGCAATACTTTCTCCCCTATACAGACTTATTTTAAAGTCTCAATGTTTATGACCTACAGCACATCTATAACTTTCCCAGCTCAGTCTTCCAGCCTTGCCTTGCTGTTTCTGCCCCAAACACGTACCTGGGACTGCAGACCCTAAAGAGTTTATAAAATGGTATTTGAATTTTGGTTCCCTAGGTTTCCATTTGGATATGGAAAATAGTACAGAGTACGTTTGGTGGGAAGCTTTTAGTACGGAGGTGGGAATACTAATTCCATGTTTACCCAGGTATTGCCGGCACTACTGTGAATCCATTCTGCTTTCCATTAATTCCTTTGGTTCTTGGATGTCACTGGAGGTCAAGACTCACATTCTGTGTCTTTCTGTGTAGGTCAGGATCCCATGAGGAATGAGAGCACCACAGCATCAGCGACTCAAGGTGCTTCCTCCTCGCAGAGAGGTGATTCCTGCTCCCTATTTTATATTCCCCTGCACGGCCAGCAGCGAGGCCATCACACAGCTGTCTCCAAGGCAGCGTGGGCACCAGTGATTTCCTGAGGGGTGATGAGCATCCCATCCAGCCCTTGAAAAGCCTCTAAAGCTCTGCAGAAACAGCACTTCAGAGCAACCTCTTGAGCCTGGGAAGAGGAGGAAAGGTGCCATTATGGCAAAAGGTTGTAAAAGGAGGGAGACTGGACAAATTCCCTCCTCAAATGCAGTGCCAGCGCTGACTTTGACCTTTCCTCACTGGGGTCCCAGAAGGAAACCCTGTGGCTGCTCTCAGCTTGTCCATAAAAGGGGCCCCACCAAGGCAATGATTCCACACAGGTCTCACTCACTTTGCTGTTAAGATTGATGGGCCTGGCCAGGATCCAAACTTGGTCTCTTCAGTGAAGTGCAAGTGAGAGTTAGGGCCTGTAGCATTGCTAGGAATCCTCTTCCCAGCCACGGAAGAATGACTTTTATGTAAATCTACACTTCTCTCCTCTGTAGGCACCTCAGAACCCATCACCCCCACACCCAGCTCCTCCAGACAATTACCCGAGCCCACCCCGACAGACGAGAAATCACCGCTGACGGTGGCAGCTTTTGGTAAGGTCCTGTGGCACCTGGGGAGAGGAGGGGGCTCTATTTCACCAGGCCATGCTGGTTTGGACACCCAACTTCATGAGGCCCTGGCACACGGTGCCCAGAGAAGCTGTGGCTGCCCCTGGATCCCTGGAAGTGCCCAAGGCCAGGCTGGACAGGGCCTGGAGCAACCTGGGACAGTGGAATGTGTCCCTGCCATGGCAGGGGGTGGAATGGGATGATCTTTAAGGTCCCTTCCAGCCCAAACCATTCTAATTTCTTGTGCAAAGAACTGTTTGATTGATTGAGGCCTGATGTCAGTATCAAATCTACACTTGATTTAAACTGTCTAGAGGTAGTTTATCAGACAGATAACATCACCAACAGCTCTAGTTTGTCTCTCCCTGTTACATTACATATTTATTTGGCTTTACACACTTTTGGGAGAAGATTTACCAACTGTAGCAGGAGTATTCGGACTCTTATCAATCCTCAGTGTAATCAACTGACTTCTGCCTTCCTGGCACTGCCTTACCAATTAAGTATTTATTGATTAAGTATTCATAGAAGCCCTTTGAGGTTAAAACACAGGAGGATAAAGCTATTTGTTCTAATAACTGTTTGCTTCTCTGCCTATTACGAACCATGCTCACATTAATGAAAATATTGATTCCCTAGCCAAATTTTGATGTCAGTCTCTCTGCTACTCAGACAGTTCTTTCCTCCATCCCCAGGTGTCATCAGCTTTGTCGTTATCCTGATAGTGGTGGTCATCATCCTGGTCAGTGTGGTCAGCCTGAGGTTCAAGTGCAACCACTCCAAGGACTCAGAAGGTATTTGTCTGGGGGAATCTGTGCTTCCCTAATCAACAAGTCACCAGTTTCCGTGTGGATCTGGCAATTCCTAAAAGATGCATTTGAAAAGCTTACACAGTGGTGGGGAGGTTTGGAAGCCAGACTGGAACATGGATTGAGCAGTGAGGAATGCAGTGTGACCTCCTCGCTGGAGCCCCAGCCCAGCCTCATCTGGATGTGGTCTCAAATTTCCTGCAGCTCAAATTCCAAGAGGTGGGCAGCTCTTCCAGCAAAAAATCGTGGAGTTTGACACGGCTTTTCCTTAGGAATCCCATTTCCCAAGAAGCAGTGCCCAGCAGAGGGCAAGCACAGCAGAATCTGCTCTGCAGCACGGCAGAATCCTTCCTAAAGCCCAGCAGAGCCAGCAGGTCCTGCCTGCACGTCCCCTCAGCTGAAGGGTTTTCTCTAATCAACTCCCAAGTTTCCCCCACAGTGTCTCCAATCTCATTAGATTTCATTTATACCCCTGCACGAAGTAATTCAGAATAGAGCTGACTTATTTTATGACTTCTCACCTCTACATCCCCACCTGCTTTTCTCCCCCCAGACAAACAGAAACCAGGAGCCTCCATGGTATCAGAGAGGTAAGGCTGCTCACGCCACCCACGTCTGATTGAGAGTGCCTGTTTTATCCCAGAGGTAATTTTAGCACGGAAAAGAGGCTGCTTTGGCTATTTCAGGCGGAAGGAAGCTTGTCAAGACATCTTTGAGAGAGGTGGAAAATCAAAATCAGCTTTAATAACACCTCATCCTCTGATAAAGACATAGATAGAAGATCAGTATTTTTATGGGGCTCATGTCAAAGCTGCACTGAGACAAGACTCATCACCTTCCCGAAGCAGACTGATTGTCTTCCTTGCTCAGATAGAGCCTTGAGGTCTAAACTCGAGTTTCTGGATCTCAGAGCAGTCTCAGATATCTCCCAAGGTGCCCATTACTGTTTTCCAAAGGGGCCCAAGTGCAGAGACTTTTGGAAGAGAAGCATCAAGCAGAGAATGGTCCATCAGAGCCCCATGGTCCATCAGAGCCCCATGGTCCATCACTGCTATTCTAGAGAGGCTGGATGTGGGAAAACAGCAGGAAACAAGAGCTGGAACGGACCAAAACATATTGCTCATCTTTTTCCATCTGATAGTTTCCTAAATCCTGCTTTGGAAAGGGACAAGGGACACAGGGAGGAAAGTCTGTAAGTATTTAGGTGCCAAATTTGCATCTGTGGTCAGCGTGAGTGGTCACTAAATACCCTTAAAGATTGTGATCCAAGGGACCTGAAGCCACTGAGGCAGAACATGCCAGAAAAGTCAGGACCCGCAAAGTCATCCAGCCTCCACTGGCAAGGAATGCACATCCCAGCCTTCAGGGTAGGAAAAAAGGGGAATTCCACCTTCTAAAGCCTTGTAACTCACTGTGGATGGGCCTGAATCAGGACAGCAGCTCAGTGGACAGTGGAAACCAAACCTGGTTCTCCGTACCAGCCTCGGCCTTGCCTGTTTGCCTCCAGCTCTGTGCAAAGAAATTTTGTCCTTGGAGGTGTCCAAGAAACACCTCCCTGGACATGGCACTCAGTGATCTGGTCTGCTTGACCAGGTGGTGACTGCTCCAAGGTTGGACTCAAAGATCGTGGAGGTCTTTTCCAACCTCAGTGACTCTGTGATTCTGCGATTCCCTCTCTTGTTTCCCAGAGTAATTAATTATCTCCTCTGTCCTTGGCAGCTGCTCCGCAGACACGAGCCAGAAGGGGAACAGCATCACTCTGATCTCCATGAAGAACATCAACACCAACAACAGCATGAGCTACCCCCCATCAGAAAAGGTTTCCCTTTTCAGCCTTGCTTTTTAGAGAATCAGCTGGGGATCATTTCTCTGGCTGTATAAGAGCATGCCTTGAGGTATTTCTTTGCTCTTTTATTCCTTCAGAAATATGACAAAAACCAGCTGCCACCAAACTTTTAAAGGTCCAAACTGCTTCCAGTGTGCCTGGAGAAAAGTCTGAGTGCCCATCTCAGGTTTACCTGGGCTGGCTAAACTCGAGGTGCCAAGTTTACCTCATGTATACAGGTGACATCACCTGTGGCCAGCTGCAAAGCTGGACGGGTTTACCATTAAATGAAGAGGTCTGTGAGAAATGGAGGTCTCACCCTCCAGCCCAGCTTATCCACTCCTGCCCCACAAATGGCTGAAGCACATCCCCATCAGTGCTCTCAGATCCATCCCACATGAGGAATTTGTATAATTTTCAGTTGTTTTAAAGCTGGGACTGAGTTTGGGAGAACACATTGCTCTACTCCCTTTGTCAGTCCAACCAGGCTGCTGATGAACCACGTTTTGTTCTTTTGGCAGGTGCTATGAAGCCAAGAGCCCAGAGCTTGAAGCTGACACGTGACAACCAGCAGAGGCTTTCTAGGCTCTTTTATTTTTCCTTCGGGGAAAGAGCAAGGGTGGACTTTATATATAAATTATTATGTCCTTTCTGATCAGTACATTTACAGTAGTGTCCTACATAGCTTCCCCACCTGGGGCCTAAGGGCTTTCTCCAGTTACAGTCTGCCACACATCGTGGTTGATATCTAACTCTGTTTTTGATATGCCTTCAAACACTCAGATAATTCCAGCAGCAAGAAGCACTGAGGCACCATCCACTTCACTAATAAACCTCTGCCTTAGATTAATGGCCTTTATAGTCTGTGCCAGTCAGTCACAGGCTCATTAATCAGGATAGCCCCACGTCGAGCCAGACCCGGGCGCTGGGAAAACCTGATCCGAAGCTGAAGGCCTGATGGGACTTAAATGCCCAAGTTCTAGGTCAAATCCCAGCACGACTGCTCCAAGCCCCTTATCCCCAGTGCCCTCATTGTCCCCACAGCAGTGGCATGGTCACATCCACCTACCTCACAGGGTTGTTGTGAGGCCTTGTTAATCCCTGTCTGTAAAGCATTTGGAGAGCCATGAATTAAAGCTGCTGCTGAAATGCAAATTGCCATTTTAAACACTTTATTATTATTATTATTAATAACAACAGAGCTTCAGGAAAGCAGATCGTTATCTCCCCACATGCTCAGAGCCTCAGCTGAAGTGTAAGGAACAAAGTTCCTGCATAGATGAGGGTTTATGGCAGTGTAAAATGAATGCTCACAAGCAAAATGCTGAGCTCCTTCAGCTCCTGGAGTGTGGCAGCCCAAGTTTGCCAGGAGAGCTTCCATCATCTCCACCACTGCTTTCCCAAAGCTTCCTGGGACCAGGGAGAACAGCATCCCCCTGCGCAATGCAAGAGGCAGCTGTGTTTTGCAGCTGGCGAGGAAATGTTCAGCAAGAAAAGTTACAAATTTTCAAAGCTCCTAGTAGGAGGCAACATACTTTTAACCTCTGACATCTGCACAGGGTAGTTTGATTAAGTTGTTTCTTAATAAATGAAGCTTTTCTGGTAACATTTATGAAAAGTAAAATGTTGTCGCTCACCCAGGCTCCACCAGATTGGTGCATTTGCTTAATACGGAATCCCAGATAATCCCCAGTTAGATGGACCCAGACAGCTCCAGTTCCCAGAGACCTGCGACTCCACACATGGAGCACAGCAAGCAGATTTTTAGTGAAAGTAAAGCTTTAACAAAACTCCTCTGACCTCTGAAATTCCATAGGATCTCACCACTGCTTTAGTTTTCCTTCCTTGGACTTCCTTCCTCCCACAGGCACTTGAGGGTCTTAAAATGAGGGTGCTGAGGCCCTGGCACAGGGTGCCCANCACGGCCGAGCAGCTGGACGGGGTGCGGCGGTGAGCGGCAACGGGGAGCCCGCGGGGGCACGGGGGGCGGCGGGGGGTCGAGCCCAGGGAAAAGCGGGGAGCGGGTCCGCGGCGCCTCGGATAACCCTGTGTGCGCCCTCAGGATCAAGCGGTGCCGGGATTACTACGAGATCCTGGGGGTGNTGGGACAGTGGAAGATGTCCCTGGCAGATGGGATGAGGGGAAACTACCAACAGCATTAGCAGTGATGAAGGCAACCGGGAAATGTCTTGTAGTGTGGGGCCAGAAGAGGACACAGCCCTCGAGGTCCCCCAGCAGTGGCAGCACAGGGGACAGGCACTGCCCTGGTCCTGCTGCCACCCAGGGCTGGGACAGCCCAGGTGCCATTGGCCTCTTGCCCACCTTGGGCTTATGTTCAGCTGCTGTCACCTGCACCCCCAAGGCCTTTCTAAAGCTGCTCCAGAGTGTCCCAAGGACGGAGCNCGCGGCGCCTCGGATAACCCTGTGTGCGCCCTCAGGATCAAGCGGTGCCGGGATTACTACGAGATCCTGGGGGTGAGCCGGGACGCCGGCGAGGAGGAGCTGAAGCGGGCGTACCGCAGGCTGGCCCTCAAGTTCCACCCCGACAAGAACCGCGCGCCCGGAGCCACCGAGGCCTTCAAAGGTGAGCGGGC
>VXBB01024696.1:336859-354092 GCA_013399915.1 Illadopsis cleaveri | reverse complement strand
GGCACTGCCCAGGCTCCCCAGGGAATGGGCACTGCCCCGAGGCTGCTGGAGCTCCAGGAGCCTTTGGACAGCGCTGCCAGGAATGCACAGGGGGGGATGGTTGGGGTGGACCAGGGACTGGACAGGGTGATCCTGGTGGTTCCCCTCCTGCTCGGAATACTCCACAATTCCATGACATTCCACAACTCCACAATTCCACGGTTCCATGACNAGCAGCGTCCTCACAGAGCCCTGCTGCGGCTCGGCAGGTTTGCTTTAATGTCTGCAGAATACACGTCTCGCTTAGGAACGATGGGAAATGCATCCCAGATCTCATTTCCAGATACTTCTGAGGAGCTTTACAAGGGTCGGGAGGGACAGGACAAGGGGGAACGGCCTCTACGCTGTCAGAGGCAGGGATGGATGGGGTATTAGGAAGAAATTCTTCCCTGTCAGGGTGCTGAGGCGCTGGCACAGGGTGCCCAGAGAAGCTGTGGCTGCTGGATTCCTTGAAGTGTCCAAGGCCAACTTGGATGGGGCTTGGAACAGCCTCATCAGGTGGGAGCTGTCCCTGCTGAAGGCAGGGAATTGAAATGAGGGGATCTTCATGGCTCCTTCCAACTCAAACCATTCTGGGATTCCGTGATACTGAAGGAGGTTCAGAACTTGGAACTGGCACTGCCCATGCAAGAAAATTGGGTGTTTGTCATCAATAACTGCTCCTTGTCATGAATAAATTTTTATTTTTATATATATGTGTGGGAATATGAAATTGAGTCCAATGTGCTGTGTGTGGAGTTCTCAGTTATGCCACAGTGTTAACTGTCCAAACTCATACATATTTCCCTTTTCCATGCAGCCCAGCATGAGGAAAGCAAGTGATCCATTCACAGTCTGTTAAAACAAGGAGCCTCTGGAGGGCTGCTCTTTATTTGTTCATGTTTGGGTTGTATTTCTCTATGAACTTGTTCTGTCAGAGATCAAAGAAGAAACATGAGCCAAACAAACATTTCTGAGTGGTTGGATGTGAGGTGTGAAATAGATGTGCCACACAGCTCCAGGAGCATCTCTGCCAGCAGGGAAAACTTGGGATAGCCCTGTGCATTTTAATTGGCCCCTGCAGTTATTAACTTTGTGTTAATTGTCTGTGGGATGTGGAGGTGCACTTGGACCAAACTTGCATTTGGTGTGAGCTGATAAAGTGATTCATTCTCACCCAATTTCTTGGCTGAAGTGAGCTCACATGTCAGTTTTACAAACATTTCAAGTCTCTCCATATACTTGGACACTTTGTCTTTCTCCTGGCATCAGTGACAGCAGGAAGTGGTTTCCATCACAGGTAATGCCGGAGCTGTTACTCATCTTTTGTAAAAGTAGCTCAGTCTTGGGTCAAGCACAAATTCCATGGGCTTGTTTGGGCTTCTCTTGCTGCTGCACTTGCAGAAGTGCAGGCTCTGGGCATGTAACCCTGGTTTTAATTCCCTCCCCAGCAATAGGCAATGCCTTTGCAGTTCTGAGCAACCCTGAGAAGCGGCTCCACTACGATGAGCTCGGGAGGGAGCACGAGCACGTCGGCACTGGCCAGGCCAGGCACTACAGTTACTACACAGAATTCGAAGCAGACATCACACCAGAGGAAATATTCAATGTGTTTTTTGGTGGGCACTTCCCTACAGGTCAGTACCTGTCTGCAGTGGCTTTGAAGGGCAGTGGACTGCCTAACCCTGAGGGAGCAGCTGGAGCTGGGCCAGGGCAGGCTCGGGCTGGATTTTGGGAGAAGTTTCTTCTCCCAGAGGGTGCTGGCACTGCCCAGGCTCCCCAGGGAATGGGCATGGCCCCAAGGCTGCCAGAGCTCCAGGAGGGTTTGGACAGTGCTCCAGGGATGCACAGGGGGGATTGTTGGGGTGTCTGGGCAGGGCCAGGAGCTGGATGATCCTTGGGAGTCCCTTCCAACTCAGCATATTCTGTGATCCTATAAACCATAAGGAAGTTCAGCTTCCCTGGGGACTGCTCAGGGAGTTGATGACACATCTGCAAAGAGCAGCAACCTTTTCACATTTGATTTCTGCCTTTTTTATTCCCTCCATCATCTGAAGCCAGTGGTGGTATGGAGGTAAAACAGGGTGTGAATGAGAAGGGATCAGAGTTGTTTTTGGTGGTGGTTGGACTCAGTCACCTCAGAGGTCTTTCCCAACATGAGCAATTCCATGACTGGGTTGTACTTGAGGCCCCTGACAGCATTCCAGGCCAGCATGGCCCAGCTCCTGGAGCTGTGCTCTCAGGGGAAGCAGGAGCTCCTGTGCCTCACAGCAGCCTGTGCTGTAATGAAATTACAGTCTGGGAGCTCAGCAAGTGCTGCCTGCCAGGAGAGGAGCCAGGAGCCAGGGGATGTGCAGGATCCCTGACACAGCAGTGGAGCTGTACCTGGAGTAGCTCCATGCATGTCTTAGCCCAGCCTTGGCTTTTGAATTTGTAGGAAAAATAGAAAGATCCTGCAAGATCAGTGGATTAAAAGGAAATCTGAGAGGTGTGAGGACTTCAAGGGCCTTCTTGGCAACATCTGAGGAATTTCTTTAACACTCCTGGGAACTTTTCACCTCCAAGGTGTCACAAAAAGTGACACACCACTTACTACAGCCTGAAGACACAGACGAGTAGTTACTTATTAACCTTGCTGTGAGTGATGCATCTTGCAGCTGCGATGACCTCAGATCCCAAACTTGCACCAGTGGATATGAAAGCCAACCCCAGCATGGTGTAATTCCAGCTGGAGTCTGCAAGTTTTCCATCTCTGTGCAAGGAATTGCAACTGGATGTGCCCTTTGTGGGGCATCACCATCATGGAATGGGCCCGTGGGGAACAGGGGTGCTTGGAGCTGAGGGCAGGAATTGAGGAGCTGTGGGAGGAGTTTGGGTACTGGGCATGGCAGGGTTATCAGGAAGACTGACATGAGGGAGAAGATGGGAATTTTTAGCAAAGCAACAAACAGTAAGAAAATAAAAATAGAATTTTGTAGTAGTGGGTCTTGGTAGTGAACAAGAGTTTCCTCACTGGGCTTTTGAGGGCAGGTTTATGGCTTTGTTTTTACTGAGCAGTTTTCCTCTATGGATGTTCCATGAAAAAATAGTTAAATTTAAAATGTTTAATGTGATTAAACTCAAAGGAGACTCCATGTGGCAGAATGTTGCAGTTGTAATGAAGAGAGGCTACAAGTTCTTCTCATAAAAAATAAATGCACATGGAACCAAAGAAACTGCTGCCAGAAATTCTTGGAGAAACTTAAAATTTGGGAAATCTTGTTTTCTAGGCACCCCTATAAAAGCCATTCTTCTTTTCCCACACTGGCTGCTTCTTTTCACAGCTTGGTAAAATCCTGTCTGAGCAATGCTGAAGGATAGAAATGAACTTTCTTTTTTCCCAAAAGAAACTTTCCTCCTTGGAGCCAGCCTGGCTCGGCTCGCTGTTGGAGCTCTGGCTGCACACATGCCTAGAGCGTGGAAAATCTTTGAACAAGCAGTGGAACAGAGGTTTTACACAACAGCAGAGGTCACCTTTGCCCAGGTTTCTTGCAGAATTCTTTGGGAAACTCAAAAAAAGGACAAGATAAGAGTATAAAATAATGTGACATCTTTCCCAGGGCTTAAAAATAGTTTTACATTTCTGTTGTGATGATAAGCCACAGATTTCAATTCTCTAACACAAAGACATTCTGAATTTCAAAAGAGGAGAGCACAGCTATTATTAAGATATTCATATGGTGATAAAATCAGATCCTGAGCTTCAAATTGAAGCAGCAAATGCAATTCTTTCCTCATTTTAGATTTTTTAAAAATAAATCAACTACATTCCGTGTGCAAGAAAGAAAATCCTGAATTGTTCTCCGTTTTTACACTTTTTAAAATCCCTTTCTTTATTATAAAATAATTAAATGAAATTATTAATGGCTTGAAGACAGAAGAATTAGAAATGAGGGTGGAAGACCACATTCAATAATTATGGGAGACCATAATTCACAGCCTGAGCCTGGTGAAGCAAATTCATTTTCCTGCCACAGCCTTGCAAGTGAATGTGACAAGACCAGCATTAAAATATGAGATACAATCATAAAAATCAGAACATGTTTCTGCAGCTTGATTTAAATTAAGATGGATTGGAGCACACTACAATTTCTCTGGTAGGCTTTTTGGAATAACATTGTGGTGATGTTTAATTCTGAGGTGGTTTGTGCTTTTTGCTCTGAGATCTGCCAACTGTCATTCAAGCTGTGGAGTATAAACTTGGATAATTCATTAGAAACTGAGGAATCCAGGTGAGCAGCAGCAGCTGGGTGAAACATGAGTCTGTGCTGGTTTCTTTTGCAGGGAATATCCACATGTTCTCCAGTGTAGCCAGAGACGCTCACTATTACCCACGGAGGCACCGGGCCGAGAGGGCGTGGACACAGGAGCCAGAGGAGGAGGAGCACAGGCCACAGGTAGCCAGGAGGAGAGATCTGCTCAGCTTCAATATTTAAACATTTCAGCAGGGAGAGGGATCCTCTTCCAAAGGCAGGACAAATCCTCCCATGCTTGAGTGCTCAGAGTTTATCCTCAAGGGCCAAAGCCACAGTGGATGTTTCCTTTGTCACTGGATTAGCTTTTATTAATCACTGCTGTAAAGATCCATTGTATTTATAGCATCTCAGGCCCTCCAGTCTCTGTCACTGAGGGTTTTGCTGCTGCTTGCTTTTTGCAAGCTCCAGTGCTTAGTAATCCAACAACAATTAGTCCAAATGAGGACTGGTGATGGATGTGGAAGTAGTGGCTTGTCCTCAAGGTGTATTTAATCCTTCAGTAAATGAGCACCCAAGGGCTGCATAGGCCTCTTCCAGCTGAGGGCAGGATGGGCCTGGGACACATTTCTGCCAAGACTTCAGATGAGGCACAAGGTGTCCTTTGTTGTCAGTGCACATACACACCTGCCACCTGCCTTGGCAAGATCTTCCTCTGGAGACAGTCTGTTAACCTCCAGGGATCATTCTCCAAGGAAGATGAGTTTTTTCCTTGTGAGTCTCTGGCTCAGAAAAAAAAACCTGATACAGCTGACAGACAGCCAAGCTGGGGGAAGTGAATCCAGTCCCCCACTTCNCTCGATGGTCTGGGAGGGCTTTTCTAGCTTCAGTGATTCTGGGATTCTGTGAATCCCACCTACTACTGTATCAGGAATCCTTGTTGGTATCCCAGGGCAGAGGGCAAAACCTAAATAGCTGGATATTGTATTTTCCTCTGGATGAGAAAAGACACTGAAAACCCAGTTTAGAAAGAAATGGAAGAGCAGGAAGAAAGATCAGTGTTTTCTCTTTGATAATGTTTCCACTCTTTTGTGCTGCTAAATGAATCCAAACAAAAGCCCCAGTGCTTGCATTCTGTCTGAAGTTACACAGCATGGGAGCTCTTAACTCTTTACTGCTCAGCCATTAAATGCAGAGCTTGAGCAGAGGCTGAGATCTTTACAATGGTGAGCAAATTCAGAGGGTGCAGGAAAGCTGTAGGCACACGGGAATTGCAGGATGTTCCTGCAGGCTGGATTGGACACTGGCAGGTACAATAGTGCTTCCTTGCCCCTGTGAAGGAAGGGGCAGAGGAAAAGATAATGGAAAGAAAATGGTGTTCAAGAGCATTAATTGATGATATTATTAATAACGGTTATTTAGAAATTACAGTGTCTGCCCTCTCAAAATCCCACAGTAGTTCCTCTTTTTTCTTCGAAGTTCACATGTAACACATTGTGGATCTGTGATTGATAGCCTGGCTTCTGTGAACAGATGCCTTTTTCCATCTCTATTTTCTTGACTGCTAATCCTTGTACTTTTCAGAATTCATACTCTGCATTTATCCAGTTGATGCCAGTTTTTATCATCATAATTGTGTCAGTTATAACCCAGCTGATGGCCACCAACCCACCCTACAGCTTATTCTACAAATCGTAAGTCCTTTAAAACCACATTTTTCTGCTGTTGCTGTTTGCGTCATGGAGGTGGATGGAAATTGGGTTTTATAGCCAAATGCCTGTTAATATTCTGCTCTTTGTAGAAAATGTTTCCAGTTTGTAAATAAGGAAGTACCAACAGCCTGCACTGGTGAGGTCTGAGCACTGTGAAGTTCCCTGTGGGGAGCTTTAGTGCACAGGGTGCTGAACTGAGAGGGTCAGAAACCTTCCTCAACTGGCATGGAATGGTTTTGCACAGTGATACAGGGTGGGGAGTGTGGATGTAGATCAGCCTCTGATCTGACCAACCCCTGGAATCTCTGGACCATCCCTGAGGTTCCTCTGGAAAGCAGCTAAAAAATGAAACCTGTGGTTTGCAGTATAAATCCAAATCTCTTCTGGAGCATGAACCCACTGGAAGCTCAACAAATGGTTAAAGCCTTGAAATGGCCTGGTTTAACCTCTCTAGAGAAGCAGGGCCTTGGGGGCTGGTGGGCCCTGGAAGCAGAAGGACCCCACAGAGCTGCTTTACTGGGAGCTTGTGGGGCAGAGAAAAACCCACAAGTTGCTCTCAGCATCCAGGGCTGGAGGAGAGAAAGAGCTGACCTGGGCTGGCCCTTACTGAGAGAGCAGTGGGATTGGCAGGGTTGGGGCAAGCAGCAGAGTGCTCCAGACTGTCCCCTTGTTCCCTTCTAGGAGTAAAACTGCTCAGGTCCAGCCTTCCCCTCCTCTCCTCTGCCAGAGCAGCCCAACACCCCTCATCACCTTACCACACGGTGTCAGTGAAAAGTCAGTGTCAGTGTCTCAGAAAAGAACAGGAGGGTGGATGTTTTTAGGGTGGGTTTTTTTATTTTTTCCAGGGAGTGTTTTTGCTATCTGCCAGTCCCATGTGAAACTTCCCACACTGCCCCCACAGCAGCTGAGCTGCTTTTCTTCACTTCCCTTCTGCTGGTGATGGGAGATAGACCTGAGCCTGGTTCGCAGTTAGGCTGTTTATCTAAATCATAGCCTTAAAACAACTGAACAGCCTAAAAACTAAAAGAAATTGGGGACACTTCTGAGATACAGGGAAGGAGAAGGAAAAGAGGAGTCCAGGAAAAAGGAGCAAACAGGATTCCTTTGAGTAGAGTGTAACCTTTGTGTTTTGGCTGCTTGCCTCTCTCTGTGGGCAGTGATTCGAGTAGAGGCCTGGGTACTTTTGCTCAGATATGGAAATTCACTCCAGGAGTGTGGTTTAACCCAGTGAATGTGTCAGAGGGACTGATTCTTCCTACAGGGTATTTGCCAGCCTATTCCATGCCTCCCTTTGCTTACAGGGTTTGATGATTATAAAACCATGAAGAAAAGTGTAACTAGAATCTCCCCTGCTAAGTTTTATTTCTACTAAAGGATCCAAAAAATGGGAAAATCCAGATTCAACCGCATTGTGCCCTAAGTTTTTTATAAACTCTGGGATATTTTCCTAGGACTGTAGCAGGAGGGTGGATTCTGTTTGTACTGCACAGCTTGCTGTCCCTGAGATTGTAATTTCCTGACTGGATGGTTGAGGGAGCCATAATCCTGCAGAAATGAACTGTACAAACATTGCTGTGAATATTTTCCTCTGGAAATGCTGGTATGAAGAAATAGCTCTTGATTTCTTGAGGTCGGAACTGCTGAAACAATTTGATTTCTCCCCGCTGCTCCCACAGGTCCATCGGCCACGTTGTCAGCAGAGAAACAGAGAACTTGCAGGTGCCTTACTATGTTGATAAGAACTTTGAAAAGAATTATCAAGGAGCAGAACTTCAAGAGCTTGAGAAAACAGTTGAGAAAGATTACATAGACTATATTCAGACCAGCTGCTGGAAGGAGAAACAGCAAAGTAAGTTATTTCTGTCCCAGGGGTATTTCAGGGGCTGGGGGGTGGTTGTGCTTCACAAAGCTCTGCTGTTTTTAGCCTCAGTTTCCAATTCTTGTAACATCTCAGCCTTGCACTGGTTTAAGGTCTCACATCTGCTCTTAACACTGAATTTGCTATTGTTTAGATCTGTCAAAATCCATTTTAAGTGATTCTGGGAGCTGAGTGGAAAGTAGACCTCACCATTTGAGACACTTTTTTCTGCTCAGGTTTTATGCTTGAATAACCTTTAGTGATGTTTTAACCATACAACCCACCACATTTATCTAGCCCTGACAGATTGCTAGGCTGGAAAAGATTTTGAGGCATCACCTATTCCATGTTTCCTTTGCTGGAGCAGAATTAGTTTTGCTTTGACTGGCTCCACAAGAAGTTGCTGTAACTTTTTCCTTAAAACTTCTCCAGGAGAGTCCAGAGCGTGTCCAGGTGCTCTTGGCTCCCTTGCAGTGGGCTGTGTTGCTGGTATCAGTTTTCAGAGCATGCTTCCGTGGTTTGGGTGTTATTTGCATTTTCTATCTTTAGCTGAGTTGGAGATCATATTTTTCACCATTTTCAAGTCTTTCAAAAACAAGAATTGAATGCAGAAAGGGAGAACACAGATGTGACCATTTAAGGTCGTTATTCTCACACAGCCCTGAGTGGATCAGTGGCACAAATAAAGGCACGTTAACCCCATATTTTACTGCTTGTTAATTGCTACTAATCTGGTTCATTGAAGAGACAGCAAATTCCTGCTGCTTGCAGGATGGTAAGGAATAACAGAAATTAAATCACAAGGAGTAGCTTAGGCTGGGATATTGTGACTGGTTTTACTGATTTTATTCACCTGAAGAACTCACCACCTTCAAATGAGTCAACACCGAGTAGTGCTGTGTGTAAAGGAAGCTGGAACAAGTTGTGTCTGTGTGAATGTTCAGGAGCAGCAGACAAGCTGCTTTCACACACTGGTGGGGGTTTTAAATTACTCTGTGCAGAACAGTCCTCAGCACACTGCTAAAAAGTGCCTTTGCACTTGTTTTCAGTTTCTTTACCAATTTATCTAAAGAAGACTCAATCCTAAAGGAGAGGTAACAATAGAGTTGCTGACTCCAGGCTCTTTACAGGTGTTTGATGGGAAGGTTTGTTTTGGTTTATTTTACATAAAAGTTACCAATCCTGCTTTTAAAGAGAAATAAAAAGATGTAGGCTCTGAAGTTAAAAAGGAAAAGAACATACACGACCATAAAAGTCCTGAAGTTTTTGGTGTGTTTGATTTGTGAACTTTGAGTATCTGTGGCTGGCAGGAGCAGCCTCCAGGGATAATGTGGATGTTCATACTCATAAATGTATTCTTGTTAAAGGGGAGAGTTTATTTCTTACAGAAGAATTCCTTTAATTGACCTTGTGCAGGTGAAAGTCACCACATTGTCACAGAGAGCTGGAACTGAGAAGAGCCCAGCCCCAAAGAGGGGTCAGGGTTTGTGAGTGTGAGAGAGCCCAGGAGTCAGGGAGGGGAGATGATCCAGCCTGGAATGCCAAGTGCCTGCCAAGCTATGCTCCTCCAGAGCTTTGTACACTCAGGGATTGTGTTAGTCACCAGCTGCAAATACATTTACAGCAGCCACAGTTAGCATAGCCTGAGGCCACTGCTGTCATTGAAAACTCACCATTTTCAGAGTGCTTCCCATCCAGGCCATAGCTGAGACTGGGCTGACCTTAGCACAGTCATGTTTGTAAAAATAAACTCTGAATACAGGATGGAGTGCTGGGGAAAAGTTCTGCAGATGCTGAGGCAGTTCTCAGTCAGCTGTTGCTGCAGTGTTGGTCCCTTAATCCTTGCTGAAGTGTTGGGCTTGTGTGATGAGCTTTTTGTCAGTTGAATGTCTATTTATAGTACATTTGTTGTGTTTACTGAGGGGGTGTTTCCCTTGAGCACCAGCAAAACAGACAGAGATGAGTAGTTCAGGAACAGTTTGGGTTTTAAAGTTCTCGATTTTAAGACTTGAAAAGCATTACCTGGTGTCCAACAACCTTAAGGAAAACCTTTAAAATAATGAATTGGTTGTACAGTGTTCAGCCAGTCAGTTTTGTAGTGCTGCACCGGACTCTCAGCAGAGCAGTGTGTGGAAGTTGGGTGTGCTGTGGGTTTCGGTCTTCCAAAATCTGTGGCACAGTTAAGTTCAAAAAGCACATCCCAGGTTTTGCAGGGGATGGTTCAGCTGGGATGGCTCAGTTGTAAAGTGAGGCTGCAGAGAGCTCGGGGTCACAAAGGCAACTGAAACCAAATCAGGATAAGTATCACAGAATCATGGAATGGTTCAGTTGGAAAGGGCTTTAAAGGTCATCCAGTCCCACCCCTTGCCATGGGCAGGGACACCTTCCACTGTCCCAGGCTGCTCCAAGCCCCATCCAGGCTGGCCTTGGGCACTGCCAGGGATCCAGGGGCAGCCACAGCTGCTCTGGGCACCCTGTGCCAGGGCCCCCCACCCTCCCAGGGAGGAATTTCTTCTGTATATTCACTGTAAATATAGTTGGAATTCAGAACCTCCTTGAAGAAAAGGCTTCAAAGGAACTACTCTGTACAAGATTGAAATCCACAAGGAGCAAATGTGATGGAATGAACACTGTCAAAAGTGCAGGGAATAATTTTCCCCAATTGGATAAGTGTAAACTGAGATTCTCCACTGCACAACTCCAGGGACTCAGGCCTCAGGAACAATTACCTGAGCCTGGTTTTTGCTGGAGGCTTGACAAGGCCGTGCCCAGCACTGCTTGAGTGACATTTTGGTTATAAACCTGTGAATGGATTTCTGCTCTAAAATGAACTGTTCCTGCCTGTCAGTTTGTGAAGCTTTTCCGTGAGTGGGAGGAGGGTTAAATGGCTTTAAATTTCAGTGGGACAGGGACAGAGGACATAAGGCATGAAAGGATCTATTGAAGTTCTTTCCACTCTGAATAATTTTATAAAATGCGGGGCTTGTAAGGTGTATAAAAGCTCTTTGAAAAATTGAGTGTCATCAGGTAGCCTGTGCTTATGGAGATGTTGACCTTTTCAGAAGTAAATTACTGCTGTTCTCCTTGGTGCATCTAATCCTGCAGCCAAATTATTCTGCAGGGAGAAACCTATATTAAGACTTCCTCAGCTAATCAGCAAAAGAAACTTCTCTGAATTACTGGGAGGAAATAATTTAAACAATGGGATTATTTCAGTTTTATGTGGCTTTTGAGAAGAAGGGGAGCAAAATGCAAAGTGCATTTGAGATTGTTAATGAAAGGGCAGGGAGGCCTTTCAGACGGGTCCCTTGGGTAGCTGTTCACCTCCCTGGCTTCAATACCCACCAAAATTAAAATTTAAAAGTGCCACGAGGATAACAAAGCACTTAGAAACAGTTCTTTAAAGGAGGCTCTGGACTTTGTCCTAATACATCTTTTTTTTCATCTTTCAGAGTCTGATTTGTCAAATTTGGCCAAGCTCTACAGAGATGAGCGGTTAAAGCAGAAAGCAGAGTCCCTGAAACTTGAGCACTGTGAGAAGCTCTCCAGTCTGATTGGGATGCATAAAGGGGGCTGACCAGGACGCACATGTTATGTACTTCTATTTATTGCTGTTTTAACTTATGTTTTTATTTTCCTCCATGTGAAAAGAGAAGGAGTCTATTGTAGAGTCTGGATATTGGAGTCCCTCTGCAGGCAGTGCACAGAGGGGCCAGCACGAGCTGCAGGGCTGCTGTTTGCTGTAATATATCCTGTACATTAGATTTGGTTCCAAGGACCAGTGGCACTTTGTAAATCCATTCCCCAGGACACGCTCTGAATTTGGACCCCGTGTGCGTGGGTGGTTTGTCTGCCATCCAGGCTGTGTGTGCTTCCCAGGAGAGCAGGCTCCTCTCGGCTTCCCATGTTCCCTGTGGATCCCCGGGCAGAGCCCTGCTGAGCTGGGTGTCAGCTCCCCCTGTCCCTCCAGGCTGTGCCACAGAGCTGGGTGGTTCCAGTGCAGCAGGGACAATCCCTGCCTGAGGGGAGCCCCTGCGCACGTTCCCAGCTCTCCCAGTGTCTCTGCTGCTCCAAGGAAGGGCTGTGCCCATCCTGACACCAGCACGGGAGTCTGGGAATTGCACCGGTTCCAGTGTCTGCCAGACTGTTGGGAAAGCAGAACTGTGGTCATTCCCCTGTCTGTTTCCAGTGGCATATTTTGAAGCTGGCTATTCCATTCTGGTTTTTATCTGCGCACTCCCCCAGCTCTCCCAGGGCTCTGTATTTTCTGGTACAGTTCTCATGTAGCATATTTTTACTCTGTTGAGCAGCTATGAATGTTTCTCTGTAGACATGATATTGCAAAGAAAAAGATCCATGTGGCAATGTCCTGTTTTTTCTTGATCCTCCTTCACGCAGCCAGGCCTTGAAGGGCAGGTTGATGCTGGGTTGTCCTCATGAGCAGCAGAGCAGTGTTAGACCAGTGTTGCTCCAGCTGAGCACCATGAAGCCCCCGAGGCAGTCTGGTGTGTGCCCTGCATGGAATGAGCTGCTCTTCCAGGGAATTCCTGCCCTGGGTGGGGGCTCACAGAGCAGCACTGCTCCCCTCTGACCCTGGGAATGGGAGTCAGTGACACCTGAGCAACGCTCTGCTGTTGCCACATGCCTGAAACTTGAGTCACACAGGATGCACAGGTGGCCTTGGCTGAAGCCTAGGGAGCAAATGCTCAAAAGCTTGGGAAATGCCAGGATTAAACCTGCCTTTAAAGCTCAGATTATCCATGTGCTGGGCACTAGTGCAGTGGTGTAGGAGTCCCACTGGATGGAACTGGGAATGTTGGTACCATAGTGTGTCCCTTCCATGTCCCATCCATACAGCTCTGGGAGGTTTGGCAGGAAAGAAAGCTGGGAAAAAACCTTTTCTGGGGCCTGCACGAGGATGAGGGTTTGGTTTGAAGCCTGGTGCTTCTGCACACGAGCCCTAAACATCCCAGCTGGGAGAAGAATACTCCAGGTACAGCAACAGTGCTGTGGTGGGATGTCATAGAAGGGGAAAAAATGACCTAGTGACTCTCTAAATTGCATTTTTATGCCTCATTTTTAGGAAACCTTGTGGGAACATGAGGAAGTTGAGTAGAATTTTTGGGGCACCTGGGACAGGGACAACACCAGTGAAAAGGGCATTTTGAGGGGGTTGGTGTGGAGCATTCTTAGTGCCAGTGTTTAAGGGCAAGAATGGGTGTTGATTCCAGGCAGTCTTAATTCTGGTATTTCCCACTTTTGAGCACATGGGTGTACAAAAAGTAAAAATAATGTTGCTTTTTATATATTAAATAGCTTGTAGAATATATTAGAAATCAATTTAAGTGTTTGGACTTTGTTCCAGGGTTGGGATCTTCCCTGTCATTCCTGTGTGACTGTAGAGGGATACAGGTAGGGAGAGCAAATCCAGCAACTTTCTGGACTCACAATGTCCTGCACGGAGCTTGAACTCCTCCATAGCATTTTGCACTGAAACCAGATTGTACCTTTCATCCAAAGATGTCGAGTACTTGATGGAGACCTCCTGTGGAAAGCACAATCAGCTCGGAAACGCAGGAGGGAGGTAAAAACATCCCCAAAAGCAATAAGTGTTTCGTTCCTAATTAGGGTCAGGGTGCTGTGAGGGAGGGCGTGTGGCTTGGGACCTCTGCGGTGACAAACAGGACAAGTGTTTGTTCGGTGCTCCACAGGGAGGAGGAGAATCCTGTCTGGAGCCCCTGATGTGGAAATGCATCGCTGTTCTTCTACAAAGGGTACTTGGGATTCTTCTTTGTGGGGCTCTGACGGGAGGAGAGGGTGTTTCTGGGTGCACCAAGCGCTTGAACATGGGTTTGTGTGTGTATATATATTTATTTATTTTTAAATTAAAGATGTGACATCGCTGTGCCTGTCCGTGGTGGTCCGAGGCTGGCGCTGGGAGCGGTGCCGGGAATGGCGGAGACGAGCCTGGGAGGAGGAGGAGGAGGCGGCCGCCATTTGCCGCGGGGTGCGGGACACGGCCCCCCACCCGTTGTGTGTGTATATATCGGGATTGCGATCGGGATCGGGGCTGAGATCAGGATTCGGATCAGGATCGGGATCAGGATTGAGCCCTCCTCTCTGTGTGAGGGGCGGGAGGCTCCGTGTGGGCTGTGTCAGTGTTCCCGCCTTCGCGGTGGGGGCGGGGTCTGCGCGGGCCCCGCCCCGCGGCCTGCGCGTAGGGTGGGAACGGGGCCGGGGAGTGGGAGCGGGAGCGGGGTTCGGAACGGAACCCGGGGGTGGGAACGGGACCGGGGGCTGCAAACAGAGCTTGGAACGAGACAGGTGCTGGGAACGGAACAGGGAACGGGGCAGGGGCAGGAGCAGAGGTCTGGGAACGGGACGGGGAGCTGCGAACGGAGCTTGGAACGGGACAAGGGGCCAGGAACGGGACAGGGGGCTGGGAGGGAGGCTGGCCCCTGGCACGGCACCGTGTGGCCGCAGGACCCTCCTGCCCCGCCGTGGCCCAGCCCGACTCTCTGGCCGTGCCTTAGGGGTGCACAGCCCTGGCACCTGCTCAGGCATCACCCCTGTGCCACAGCAGCGGCCAGCTGGTGCCAGGGGAGCGGGGCAGCCCTGTGACACCCTGGCTTGGCGGAGGCAGGTGGGTCCCTCTGTCATACAGCACCCTGGGGTGTCCCAGTGCCTGAGCTCCCAGGGGCTGCTGGTGTGTCCCAGATGCCCAGATGCCTCCTGAACCCCAGAGGCGGCTCTGAAAGGCCCTGTCAAGCTGGGCCGGTGTTTCCTGCTCCTCTGGAGTTGCAAAGAGTAATTCCAGTGTGGGAGAGGCATATCCTGCTTTCAGCAGCTACCAGTGACCTACCTCCTCCTCATCCTCCTCCTCCTTGCTGCCCGTGCCAGGCTTGCCAGCACTGAGGTGAGCACGCACCAAGCTGGCACAAAATCCAGGTTAATAAGCAAATGCAGTGGTGTGGCTGCAGGCAGCATCACACACTAGCTTAAACATAAATCAGAGTTTAATTAGCAAGTCTGGCTCAGCCAGGGTGCACCCACTGTTCTGTAATGTGTTTGTGCCCCACAGGCTGCTCCCACGCACAGCCCAACCAGCCCTGGGTGCTGGGAGATGCTGCTTGGGTTTCATCTGGCAGGAGGAGCCCGGGGTCTCTCCATGGCCTCCACACCAAGGGACAAACCCAGGAGGAGGAGGTGCAGGTGCTGCAGTGTGGCCTGGCTTGGCGGGTTGGGGCAGCCTGGGGCTGCAGCCGGGGCAGTGACAGCAATGCCCAGCCAGTTCTGCTGCCATCCCACAGCACGCCCAGACGGGTTGTTCACGGCATCCTTGGGATTGCAGAATCACAGACTGGCGTGGGTTGAAAAGAACCCCTAAGAACACCCCCTGCCATGGGCAGGGATATCTTCCACTGTCCCAGGGTGCTCCAACCTGGCCTGGGATACTTGCAGGGATCCAGGGGCAGCCACAGCTTCTTGGGGCACCCTGTGCCAGGGCCGGCCCACCCTCCCAGGGAACAATTCCTTCCCAATATCCCACCTAACTCTTCCCTCTATCAGTATGAAGTAATTCCCTGTGTCCTGTCCCTCCATCCCTTGTCCCCAGTCCCTCTCCAGNTGTCCTGTCCCTCCCTCCCTTGTCCCCAGTCCCTCGCCAGCTCTCTTGGAGCCCCTTAGGCCCTGGCAGGGGCTCTGAGCTCTCCCTGGAGCCATGTCCATGTGAGCGCCCCCAGCTCTCCCAGCCTTTCCCCTGCCTCACTTGGCACAGTCCTTGCTGCTGCTGCTCCTCTGACACCCAGGCCCTGCTAAAACAACGGTCACAGTGACAACAGCTGTGACAAGTGACACACCACCACCGGAGGCTGCGAGGGTGGCAGGAGGGCAGCACCGGACACCCGGCTGCCCGTCCGGTGTCCATCGCTGTCCGTCCGGTGTCCATCGCTGTCCATCCAGTGTCCATCGCTGTCCGTCCGGTGTCCATCGCTGTCCATCCAGTGTCCATCGCTGTCCGTCCGGTGTCCATCGCTGTCCATCCAGTGTCCATCGCTGTCCGTCCGGTGTCCATCGCTGTCCATCCAGTGTCCATCGCTGTCCGTCCGGTGTCCATCGCTGTCCATCCAGTGTCCATCGCTGTCCGTCCGGTGTCCATCGCTGTCCATCCAGTGTCCATCGCTGTCCGTCCGGTGTCCATCGCTGTCCATCCAGTGTCCATCGCTGTCCGTCCGGTGTCCATCGCTGTCCATCCAGTGTCCATCGCTGTCCGTCCGGTGTCCATCGCTGTCCATCCAGTGTCCATCGCTGTCCGTCCGGTGTCCATCGCTGTCCATCCAGTGTCCATCGCTGTCCGTCCGGTGTCCATCGCTGTCCATCCAGTGTCCATCGCTGTCCGTCCGGTGTCCATCGCTGTCCATCCAGTGTCCATCGCTGTCCGTCCGGTGTCCATCGCTGTCCATCCAGTGTCCATCGCTGTCCGTCCGGTGTCCATCGCTGTCCATCCAGTGTCCATCGCTGTCCGTCCGGTGTCCATCGCTGTCTGTCCGGTGTCCATCGCTGCCCGGCCAGTGTCCATCACTGCCCGGTGTCCATCGCTGTCCGGCCGCTCCCCGGCACCGCCGTGGGTGCTGTGGGAGCGGGGATGGCCCCACACACACCCTGGAGCTCCGGGGAGGAGCAGGGCCAGGGCTGGCGACTCTACCATTGCCCTGGGCAGTCTGTGCCAGTGCCTGACCGCCCTTTCCGTGGAGAGAGGGATTTGGGGGTTTGAAATCCCACATACACACTCTTTCTCACACAAGGCAGCACACCAGTGAGCACTGCCCGTGGCAGAGCCCCTGCAGTCCCTGTGGGCACAAATGCCACCTGCAAGCGCAGCCGAGCTCAGCAGTGAAGGGTTAAGTGCCAGCCCAGTTCTGCGGGAAGCTTTCCTCTCCTCCTTGCCAAGGTTTAAATTTAGTCCCTGCATGAACCCAGAGGACTTGGGCATCGGGTTGCTCCAGGACTGGCAGCACTGGGGAGCACCTGCTGCTGCTGTTTCATGGCAAAAATTCCCCCAAAAGCTGGGACTGGGCTGCACCAGCAACGCTTGGGGTGGGAGAGCTGCAGAAACCCTCATGTCACCCCAGACACCCCACCACTGGCTTGGGGTCTCCCCAAAAAAGACACATGGTTGCAGTCCTTTAGTTTCAGTCCTGTGAATCGCAGGGGTGCTCCGTGCCCGAGTGGATCCCAAGCCTTGAGTTTGCTCCTGGTTGTTTGGATTAGATATGGGGGAGCTCCTGCTTGGGATAGGGTGTGTTTTGGGGAAAGCCCGGTATGGACACACCACTGCTGTGGCGAGGTGGGCGGTGGCACCGGGAAAGGAGCCGTGGTGGGGATGGAGCTGCAGCTCGGCTCCTGCCGTGCCC
>VXBB01024696.1:288098-328928 GCA_013399915.1 Illadopsis cleaveri | reverse complement strand
GGGGCGGGCACCAGGCCCCCCCGGCCGGAGGTGGACATGCTCTACAGGATCGAGGACGGGCCCCCCTGGTACCTCTGCATCCTGCTCGGCTTCCAGGTACAGCCTGGAAAGCGTCAGACCCCAATCCCCATTCCCCGCGGTGTAGGGCACCCCCAGCCCCGCTGAGCTCCCCCCTCGCCCCCCAGCACTACCTGACCTGCTTCAGCGGCACCATCGCCGTGCCCTTCCTGCTGGCCGAGAGCCTGTGCGTGGGCAAGGACCAGCTCACCGTCAGCTACCTCATCGGCACCATCTTCACCTGCGTGGGCATCACCACCCTCATCCAGACCGCCGTGGGCATCAGGTAGAGGCGCGGCCCCGGCGGGCCCCCCTGCCCAGCCCCGGGCCCGGGCGCAGGCATCCCTCTGTCCCCCCAGGCTGCCCCTCTTCCAGGCGAGCGCGCTGGCCTTTCTTGTCCCCGCCAAGTCCATCCTGGCCCTGGAGAAGTGGCGATGCCCACCTGAAGGTGAGGGCAGGGGGGTGCAGGGGGTGTCCGGCTGCTCCCCGCCCCCCGGGACCACCTCACAGCCCTTCATCCCCAGAGCAGATCTACGGCAACTGGTCACTGCCGCTCAACACGTCCCACATCTGGCAGCCCCGCATGCGAGAGGTACATGATGTCACCATCCTGCCACCACCCCCGCGGCACCCAGGCTCCCCGGCAGGCTGCTGACGCCCTCTCCTGCCCCTCTCCGTGCCCTGCAGATCCAGGGGGCCATCGTGGTGTCCAGCCTGGTGGAAGTGGTCATCGGGCTGCTGGGGCTCCCCGGGGCACTGCTCAGCTACATCGGGCCGCTGACCGTCACCCCCACCGTGTCCCTCATCGGACTCTCCGTTTTCCAGGCGGCTGGTGACCGGGCTGGCTCCCACTGGGGCATCTCTGTGCTGTATGGCATGGGGACACGGGGCACAGGAGAGCAGGGCTGTCCAACATGGAGCCAGGAGAATGTCAGGGGCACAAGGGATCCCATCTCTCTTTCCCCCCAGGACCATCTTCCTGATTGTCCTGTTTGCCCAGTACCTGCGGCAGGTCCCCGTCTACCTGCCCGGCTACCGGCGGGGCCACGGCTTTGTCCTGCTCCGCGTCCAGATCTTCAAGATGTTCCCGGTAGGGACTGGCTGAGAGCATCCCGGGGCGGCCCCAAATTCCCCCGTTCACCCTCACGCGGGCTCGGGAGCGGTGCGGGAGGGACGCGGTGTGTGCCCCGCAGATCATCCTGGCCATCATGCTGGTGTGGCTGATCTGCTACGTCCTGACCCGCACCGGAGTCTTCCCCAGCCGCCCCGAGGAGTACGGCTACAAGGCCAGGACGGACGCCCGCGGGGAGATCCTGTCTGTGGCACCCTGGTTCCGTGTCCCCTACCCCTGTGAGTGCCCGGCAGCCCCGCGGCGCCCCGGGCCCCCCGATACCCCTTTGCCCTGGGGGATGTGGGGACCTGGTGCAGCCTCACCGGGGCTGGGGAGCACCGGGGGGGGCCCAAAGTGGCACCAGTGAGCACCAGCTGGGGGGTACTGGGGTGTCCCCAACCCTGACCTGCTCTTCCCCCGGGCAGGCCAGTGGGGGCTGCCCACGGTGACCTCCGCAGCCGTGCTGGGCATGTTCAGCGCCACGCTGGCGGGCATCATCGAGTCCATCGGGGACTATTACTCCTGTGCCCGGCTGGCAGGAGCGCCCCCGCCCCCCGTGCATGCCATCAACAGGTACAGCCGGCTGTTCCCCCCTACACGGTACCTCACTCGCACCGCGGCATCCCTGGACCGGTCAGGGATGCTGTGGGAGGGTGGGATGGGTACCAGCCCGACCGTGTTGATCCCCAGGGGCATTTTCACCGAGGGCATCTCCTGCATCATCGCGGGGCTCTTGGGAACCGGCAACGGCTCCACGTCCTCCAGCCCCAACATCGGCGTCCTGGGCATCACCAAGGTACTGGGGCCGGGGAGGGGTCCCGGCTCGGCCGGGGCGCACGGGCACCGTCACCTGCTGTCGGTGTCTCTGTGCAGGTGGGGAGCAGGAGGGTGATCCAGTACGGCGCCGGGATCATGCTCCTGCTGGGGACCGTCGGCAAATTCACGGCGCTCTTCGCCTCCCTGCCCGACCCCGTGCTCGGCGGGATGTTCTGCACTTTATTCGGTAACTGTCTCCCCCAAACCCGGAGCGCTGCTCTCGGCAGCCCAGGGCCACGTCCCCGCAGCTTCAGGGCCTGGTGAGCCCAAGGGTGCAGGCGGGTTTTGGGAGGAACGGGGGCTCCTCGCACCCTCACCGCGGCTGGGGCAGCGCCCGATGCCCGGCCCAGCGCGGGCACCTCCGCCTGCATCGCCGCGTCTCTGCCGGCAGGAATGATCACGGCCGTCGGCCTCTCCAACCTGCAGTTCGTGGACATGAACTCCTCTCGAAACCTCTTCGTGCTGGGCTTTGCCATGTTTTTCGGGCTGACGCTGCCAAACTACCTGGATTCCCACCCCGGGGCCATTAACACAGGTACCCCTCCCGCCACGAAAAGCTGCAATTTTGGGAGTTTGGGGAGAGAGGAGGGTAGATCTCCCACCACTCGCCCATGCCGGGGGACCAGTGGGGAAATCCGGCTCCTCACTGCAGCCCCAGCTCCGTCCCACGCTCTCGCAGGTGTCCCCGAGCTGGACCAGATCCTGACGGTGCTGCTGACCACGGAGATGTTCGTCGGGGGGACCATTGCCTTTGTCCTGGACAACACCATCCCGGGTAACTGCAGCACACGGGCCGGGGAGGGGGAAGCAGCGGGGCTGGAGCAGATTCCTGTTGATTCAGAGCTGCCAGAGGGGATGGCGGGGCCGGGGGGTGACACTGGACATCCCGTAGGGACGCAGGAGGAGCGAGGGCTGGTGCAGTGGAAGGTAGGAGCGCACTCGGACAGCACGAGCAGCGCCAGCCTGAGGAGCTATGACTTCCCCTTCGGCATGGGCGCGGTGCGGAGGAGCCGCTGGCTGAGGAAGGTGCCCATCTGCCCGGTGTTCACCGGGTACAGGGCCCGGGCCAAGGGCAGGGGTCCGGCGGCCGCAGAGGGCCCGGACGGCACGGACGGGGGCTCGGTGTGCACCAAGGTCTGAGCGAGGGGAGGGTCCCGGGAGGTCCCGCCCCAGCGCCGGAGGAGCCGAGCCGAGCTCCCGGGGGGCTGTCGGGGTTCGGTAGCGCCCCCAAGGCCAAAGCCAAGGCTGCTGGTGCTCGGCTCGAACGCGGGGCTAGGGAAACACAAGGCTGCTCTTGGGGGACAGCTTGGGGCACCACCCCGTGCCATGCTCCACCTGAAGCTTTAGCTGGCTGAGGCTCGTCCAGCGCTTGCTGAGGCCCCTCAGCCACATCGGAGCCAGCCAGAGCCCCGGGGCCACCAACTCCCACCCGGGGCCATGGATTTTCATGCTGCGCCCTTGGCTCTGGCACCGTGACCCACCAGCTGCCACGGACTCTGCATGGGGCAGTGTCCATACCAGCGTTAGGATGCCTAATTTAAGATAACACATTAAAAATTATAAAATATTCAAGTGCACGTGCCTGGCCAGTGTCTCTGCTGCCTCCTGCACTGTTTTCTCATCCTTTGAGCACTGCAAAGGCGTCAGCACCTTTAACTGTGTTCCTCCTGGGCTGCCAGACATGGAGACATGCAGGATTTCCTCCAGGTGGGCTCTGCCTGAACCTGGTGCTGCGGAAGAGGCAGCTCAGCACAAGCCCTTGGCAAACCCTTCCTGCTCCGGGAGCTCTGGAGCGTTGGCTCTGTCCCGGCCGTGCTGGTGACACTGCTCCGTGCCACCAGGGTGCTCTCAGGTGCATGCACAGAGGTGGCTGACCCCCAATGCAGTGGGGTCAGGCCAGTCCTGGGCCTGGAATTCACCCAGGTTGGAATTCGCACCAAAGTTGAGCTGAGGCAACATTGCACAAGCCTGTGACAGCCCGGGGTGGCACCTTCACACACTCACTCCCCAGCATGAGCAGGGAGACAAGTGAGAAAATCTGTTAAAAGTGAACATGAGGGGAAAAAAAAACCTACCCCAACTTAAAATAAACTCCAAGGGATGCAAATACAACCCTACCTCCCACGAGCACCAGCCAGGCTCTGAGCCCCCTCTTTGGCTGCTGTCCTGGTGCTGGTGCCGAGCACAGTGTCACAGTGTGTGACACCTCCGGCCAACTGTGTCCCCTCCCATTCCCTTGTCCCTCCAGCTCACCCGCTGGGGCTGGAGCAGGACGGAGAGGAAGCCTGGGGGCAGTGCCAGTGCTGCTCAGCACCGGGTGCCACCAGCTCTGCTGCAGCCCCTCCCCAAACCCAGCGGGGCTGCCAGGGCCAGCGGCAGCCCCTCCCCAGTGAACATCCCAGTGCTACAGGATACAGGAGAGGGATAAACCCTGCCAGGAGAGCAGCCATGGCCAGGCTGGCTGCTCCACACGCTAGCCCCAGGCTGCTGCACTCAGCTGCCACCAACCCGAGGTGATGGTGGCCAGGCCAAAGCTCATGGGCAAACTGCAGCCACGCAGGACTCGCTGGTGGAACTCTCCCACTGCAGATAGAAATCAGCTGTTATTTGCTGACCTCTTTCTTTAGGTCCTCAAGTCTGAACTCTCTCCCCAGATCAGTGGAAATCCTGGATAAGTCTTGCCAGCTCTAGGAAGGGCAGCTCTCTGCATGGGAGGGCAGTGCCCAGCACGGGGCAGGGGTAACTCCATTATCATTTTGCAGAGCAACAGCAGAAGGGGTTGGTGCAGCTGAGTTCCCCCAGGAGGGAGAGGCTCCTCCTGGAGTGGCTGACACAGCGAGGTGGTTCTGCTGCAGGGCAACACCTGTGGATGGCCCCACCTCACCCTGCCGGTCCTGCAGAGCTGCAGCTGTGCCCCTTCCGTTTAATCCCAGCCTAAAAAGGAGATATTAACAGCGAGGCGGGGCTGTCCTGAGCAGGGCCTGGGCTTGATCCGTGTGGGTCCAACTCAGGGTATTCCATGAAGCAAGAGTGCATGGGGCTGGAGAAGCTGTTGCAGCCAGCACTCGACTCCAGCTCCGGGGCTCCCATGCCAAGCACCAGGCAGCAGCTTCTGAGTGCCCCCAGCTGCTGCCAGCAGCACCAGGCTGGGAACAGCCACAGGGAGAATGACGGGACAGTACAGAGTGGGAGGGGAGGAATAAATTCCCTTCCCTGGAAGCATCTGAAGCCAGGTTGGACAGGGCTTGGAGCAGCCTGGGACAGTGGGAGGCATCCCTGCCCATGGAACTGGATCTCTGCAGTCTCTTCCAACCCACAGCAGTCTGTGATTCCATGAAGAGTCCAGCTTCAGCCAGGATCCATGGCCATTGGGTTCCACAGTGCCAGCCCTGTCCTCCACATACTGCCAAGCCACTTCCCGTGCCAGATGCCCAGTTATGAGACAGCCACCACATCAGTTCTACTATTATTTATTTTTTTAAATATTTTTGAAAAAATATAATTTTTTTACAATATTTTCAACTTAAACACTATTCACACTGAACACGTATGGCAGCTTAACCTACCCAAATATGAAGTTTAAGAAGCCAAAACTGTTCTAGCTTTATTAAAAGAAAAAAAAAAAAAAACCAAAAAACCAAAAAAACCAAAAAAGTTGTGCTGTAGACTATTGTGTAGTGATGATTAAACAAAGCAAGGGAAAAGCACCACTCAAATCACTAATGCTGGGGTTTGCCTGGTTAAATCCAGCTGTGGGAAGTTGGATGCTGAGGGTTCCATAGGCAGTGCTATGTAGGGCGCCTGTTCTTGGCAGGAACTGAGATGGATCTCACACCTCCCTGAACAGCATGGGAAGGGAAGGGAAGGTTTCTAACATGATCACACACTGCAAAGGACAGGGAACTGCTTCCTCCCAGTTGACTGGATGTTAGTTCAGGAGCTGAGATCTACGACTCTGTACAGGTCTGTGAGATTTGGGTTAAGCTCACGCTGCTTCCCAGGATTGTGATGTTTTGTAAGGGGGGAAATTAACATTAGTAACAACACTGATACCTCAAAGGAAAGTTAGCTAATTTGCATAACAATCAGATCTCCTCACTTTCACTTGGAAGTTAAGGCATTATCAGGTGCAAGCTAGCACCAGTTAACACATCTTTAGTTAAAAACAGACCATTCACCGAAAATTCCAAGTCCTGTTTAAAAAATCAGAGTCTGCAGAAGGTTTTATTAACGTGGTACTTTGTCTCAACTTGACTGGTGCTTCTTACCTCACTGCCTCCTTCGAACAGAGCCAGGGCCCAATTATGTTTCCATTAAACTTTTGACAGATTTACTTAATAACAGTCTCAGCACTTTTATTGAGCATGCAAGACTAACAAAACTTTGGCAATGCATAAGTGTAACACAGTGACAAGAAGAGAGAGCTTTTACAATTAAATCTTCTAATACTGGCTTCACAGTGTGGAAATTGTGCTACATCCACCAAAAGAGGGCCCAGTCTACTCAAATGTTTAAGTACTTCACCCCAGGAACAAACTCCTTTGCGTTTGGATTCAGATTACTCTTGACCTGAGGAAGGGAAGAACAGAAATCGAGGTGAATCATTATTTTCAGCTTCCATTTTCAAGCTGAAGAAAATTAGAGGCAAGGGTTTATGGATTTAGAGTAACAATACAATACAATAGGCTTCTTACACTTAGCAGCAGTAATTCCCAGAAAAGCCCACTCCTCTGTGCTACCCCCTGAGTTATCCAACCTTTCTTAGCTCCACCTGAAGTTTCAGTGGGATGAGGGCTCAGGGAATAAGCAGCAAACCACAGGCATGCAGCAAACACAGCAGCTTCCCCTCATGCTGAAATAGCCTTTTCTCAAGTTGAGCTGTTAAAACGTGCCATGAGGTTTCCAAATTTTGCTTATTTAAGCAAGAGGTGACTTGTTCCTGGAACTTCAGCCACTTCTGGGAATTTCATGTGTATGAGCACTGTATTGATTTTTTACATGTCTCTGTCTGTGACTTCCCTGTCCTCCCCCTTGGCAAGCTGCTGCTGCTCCATGTCCTGCAGTTTGAGGTGACCACCAGCAGCTTCAAAAGGAGCTCTTATCACAAAGAGATGGAGGATTAGGCTTTTCTGATCTTCATTGAGGCTGCAACTGCTGCCTGCAGCTGCTTCCGCTTGGAAAAGTCAGGGTCTGCATCTGAATCTCAGAGCAGTTGTGTGACAGGATGGTGTGGGGTCTGTGCTCTGCACAAGGAACTTTGGATTCTGTGAAGGAAAATAAGCACAGACTGCCCTTTCCTTTGAGTTGAGCTCTGCATAGAAGTCAAAAAGAGGGGAATAATCACAGTTTGGCTGCCTTCCCCTTCCCTAGAATTGCGACAGGGATTTGCTGTGGTTCTCCCAATCCCAACCAGATCCCAGTACAGGGCTCAGACCAGCCCAACGTGCCAGTGCTGGCAGATGCCCAGTGACCCTTTCACAGCCCCAGCTCCACTCAGTGCCCTTCTTTCACAACATCCCACCCACTCCTGGAGTTGTGCCATGGGCTGGGAAAGGCTCCACGTGGGTATGAAGAAAGCCACAAATAGGTCACATGCCATGAGGACACATCCTTCCCACCTACCCTGCACAGCCAGGCAGGGTTTAACAGGCTCCTTCCTGCTGGAAAGGACTTTCCCTTGCCATAAGCAGCAGTAAGACCCAGCCTTGCACAAAGACTTGAGCTTTAGAAATAGGATGAGCTTACCACCAGATCCTCCAGCGATGAGCTGTCACTGATAACAAGGTCATTGAACTGGTCCTGGATTTGATCCATTGTTTGTGGGAGATCACGGGCTGGAATAAACCATTCATGCTCCTCCTCCTCCTCCAGCATCTCCTGGAAACAGCGCTCGATGAATTCTTCTTCCCACAACTCCTCTTCGATCTGTGCAATGAAAAGAAACTGCTTCAGCAAGGAATCTATTGTGGGGGTTCTTATTCCCAGGTGTGTGCACCCAGCTGACCTTTCCAGCTATCCAGCAGCATCCCAGCTGCTTTGTTTGCAGCTTGTTATGACCTAAAGAAGGAAAACGTAGGTCCCAAGCAAAAATTTCAGCTGTACCAACTAGTCTGGACTGAGCTCACTGCAAGTATGAGGAAGGGAGCTGTGCCAACACACAGAGCCAGGAAACACTCCCCAGAAAAGTGTCCTGAGGGACTCCTGGGGAAAAAATAACCCCTGCCTGTCACCTGGAACAAGCAGCCTCTCCTCAGCTGTCAGTGTGTGCTCACCCACCATGCTCTCCTTGGGAACCCCACTTGATCCCAGCAGCTGTCAGGAATGCAGCCCTGCTGTCCTGGGAGCAGGACAAACCACCCCATGCAGAACTGACATGCAGTGCAGAGATTAAAGCAGTTTTCCTTGGTTGTTCAGGAAATGAACTTTGGAGGGAGTTCATCCTACAAATTTTCCATGTCCTGCATCAGACTGTTTAAGAGTGGAAAGCAGAGAAACAGAAACTGGTGTGAAGGACTAGCCCAGACACAAGGGAATGGAAAAATGATTCGGGACAGATTTAGAAGTTCACTCAGTGGAAGCTCAACAAGTTTTCCCATCTATCCTTTGCTCCGAAATCAAACACCTCCTCAATCCTGGAGTGGAAATTCAGTTACCACAAACACCAAATCAAAAACATTAACACCAGATTATCAGGACTGCTGTGCAATCTGGGTCCTTGCCCTTGGGCACACTCACGGAAGGCTGACTCAGTGATTCCCCAGAGCAGCACTCCAGCCTGGGTGGCACCTCCAGGAGGCACTGCCTCCCTCCTGCTGTGGGCACACAGCCACAGGCTCCTGTTACACAGGGCTTGCCCAGCTACAGGAGCTTGGTTACAGGCCTGTACCCCTACAGGTGCCTCCATGGCAGCTCTAGCAGTACTAAATAACATTTAATTCCCCAAACAGCTGGAAATTAGGACTGCCTGTTTTTATTTTCCAGCTCCAATTTAACTTGCTCAGGCTCCCAGAGGGCTGTGTCTGCAGCAGCAGGTGACCAGGCTGCCCCAAGTGTTTGTCTGAGCATGACCCTTCTCCCCTCACACTCCCACCTTTCCTCTGTTTTAACAACAGAATCTGTGCCTGAAAAATCATGGCACAACTCAGCTCCTTCCCAGACAACTATACCCCCTGTATACTAACTCTGGGTCAGTTCCTGGGGGAAAAAAGCCACCCAACAGGAAATAATGCATGAGAGAAGAGAGAATGGAGGTTTTGTGAGCAAACCTGACTCTGAATGAGCTCAGTGCTGCTGGCACCCTGAGGATCCCATGCTGGTGGCTCAGCACCCAGCACAGCCGCAGCTGCTGGAGCACAGGCAGCAGCTATGGAGAGCACAGAGCAAGCTGGGAATGGGAAAGGGGTGTGGAAAGAGGTGGGCTGTTCCCAGTCTCCAGGGCAGGAGAGAGAAGGGTGACAGAGGCAAGGTGGCACAGGAAAGTAAGGCTTCCTTCCCACCTGACGGAGAAAGGTGCTGCAAGACTCAAGTATGAAAATGAGCAGCTCTGTCACCTGGCAGCTCTGTCACCCAGCACTCCGTGGAGCAGCAGTGCTGTTCCCAAGGCAGGTGTGCACCTGGAATTCCCCAGCTCAGCACTGGGACACTGGGCATGTCTGCACACGAACACCTCCCGGGCCAGCCCTTCCCAAGTGCCACGTACTTCTGTCAACTCTCTTTTCCCCCCTCCCTCCTGCAGAGGCAGGGCATTAATGGATGCATTAGAATGTGCTGCACTCCTTGTATTTTCCACCAGGCCCACAGAAGATCAGCATTTACTGCCAGAGACAGGTCCATTTGTTCCCCAGGATCACTCCAGAGCCAATCTGAAACTTCCTCTCCAAAGGACTGCCAGTGGTGGACCCCAGCCCTGTCCCCTCAGCTGGGAAGTGACAAAGGACAGACCAGCCACTGAAAGTGGGGAGTGACTTGCCTGCCTGTTGAACTCCTCCTCGTTCTCCATCCACATGTACTCGGCAAAGGGGTTGTCATCCTCGTGGGAGTGCCCGTTGATGATCACATCCTCGCTGATGATGCTGGGGCTGGTACTGCTGCGACTTGGGTCCTTCATGGCTGCCACTCTGATCCCAAACCTGCAACTGAGGAGGGCAGCAAGTAAACACCTGCACATTCCTCACTCCCTGCCTCTGCACAAGCCCAGCCCAAGGGAAGGGTGGCTGCACCTGCATTTGGAGGCTCCAGCAGCCTTGCCCCGACTGCAGCAGAGCTCTGAGATCACAGCAAGGAACAGCACCACAAGCACCGCTCCCATTGTGTGAGGATTCCAGGGACAATTAATTTCCCAAACTGAACCTCACCAAAGCCAAGCACCACGGCCAATGAAAAGTGACAGGAAAAAACAGGAAGCACATGTACTTGCCAGTAGGAAAATATTTCGACATTCAAAAGGAGAATTTGTTTTTCAAAGCACTTTTAAGTGTTGTGTGTGATGGCACGAGCCAGGTTTCACAGCCCTTTCCCACTGGGAAACCTTGCAGGGAGCAGAAACCATGAGGAACTGACCCTGCACAGGGCCACCTGGAAATCTGTGTGTTCTGAGGTGACACAACACTGCTACTCCTCCTGTGTCATGCCCAAATACACAGATCAACACTGGAAAAGTTCAGTATTTGTTAGACACTAATACCAGCAGTATCAATTTTCTTTAAACAGTACGCAAAGTGAGGCAACATCTTAAAAAAAAGGACCTAAAAAAACCTGACCAAAAAATCCATCACTCACGTCAAATTTGAATGTTTTTCTCATGTTAAAATTAACATTGAAAGTTGCAGCAGCAAGTGAAAATATTTTAATTTTATTATCAAAACAACACTTTAACTCCTTGTTTGCATATCAAAGAGTGACTTCTTGGGAATCAAAATACAGCCTTGTTGTTATCAGAGTACAAGGGTTTATCACCCAGCACCTCATATTTTCTCTTTGCAATCCAGTTGGTCCTGTTATCTAGGGAATTAATGCAAGTTTTGGTTCAAAACTCTTGATAATACCAGCTAAAAACCTGCCACATCCGAGCAACCAGTTAAGAAAAGCACAAAGAAGAAGGAACCTGCCTGGCTTGCTCTGTTCCAGGTTTTTCAATCAAAGGCAAGCCCCAGCATGGAAGTCACTGCAGCTCCCTGGGAAGTGACACAAATGGGACCAGATCCCGTGTATTCCACTGTGTATTCCACCGAGGGAAAACAGGTTCTTTTTGATGTTCTTTCAAAACAAACTTGCTGAGGATTACTGGCAGCATTTACATAAAACAGGAAAGGATGTTGTCTTTAACACCCCAATTCAAGCTTGAAATTGCTTTAAGCCATTTCAGCAGTTCCCAAGCCAACACATGGGATGGAGTTCAGGAAACAAAGCCTAAAAAACCCAATTTCTTCCCCACACCCCACTCCCCACCTCGCTCTTTTTACTGGCACGTGTTTTCACCTTTTCTTTTGTGGAGCTGGTCTTGATATTACGATTTTCCTGACAGTAACTGCCTCAGCAGTGAGGAACTTGGGCAGCTTCTGCACAAAGGTGACTGTACCCAGACAAGTCCAGAATGGCAAAAATAATTATAAAAACCAACCCAAACCAAACAAACCAACCCTACTCGTTTGTGTAAAGGCTTGGAAGGTTAATTTGTTGAATCATGGGCCAGCTTTCCCATTTCTGAAGCATTCTCACCAGACAGGAGCTCCAGCTTTAGGAGGGAGGGAGGGAAGTCCAGCTTGGACCCAACCAGCTTTGTCCACCACTACCCAAGGATGATGGGGATGATCTTCAAGGACCCAGGCTCAGCCTGAATATTTGAAGATTTTCTGATGAAATCCTCAGTCCATTCATGCCTTTTCCACAGGGAAACAAGTCCACACTCACTTATCCTGCAGGAACACTGAGGAAGCCCAGTCTGGCCCCTCACTCGCAGCACTCCTGATTTAATTTTCTGCAGCTTCCAACAGAACAAATAAACATTCCAGATAAAATAAACCTTCCCATTTATCCACTGCAAGACACAGAGCAGGTTTCTGTGCTCAGTGTGGGGACAAACTCAGTCTCATTTCACCAGTACTGGTACAACCTTTTCAGTCAGGGAATTCTGAGGGGGGAGCCAAATGCCACTTCAGTCTTGCAAAAAGTCCCAATCTAAGCAGGCTGCTGCAGGAAACAAGCCCCAGTGCCAGGCTACACTGCTGCTGGAAATAAAAATAACCATTTTCCATCTGGGAGTAGGTGGGAAGCAGAGGAGCTCAAAGCTCCTCACGCTAGAAGAGGAAATACAACATTGGCAGTGCTAAGGAACAGAAAACAGGGAGAATTCTGCCACGGTGACACACTGTGAGGTTCTGACCCAAGTTCCTCTGGGATTTTGGTGTGGAGTGGGGGTGGTGGAGCAAGCACACTGCAAGTGCATAAGGAGAGACACTAATAAAAAATAGGATTTTTATCTTAGGAATGAAGAGAGAAATTAAAAATCCTGTAACAACAGGCTTTCAGTTAGCCCTGAGTTGTTTTCTGTATGCAGTGTGTAGCTTGTTACTCCAGAACATCACTAAGGCCCATTAATTCACCCACTTCCCTGAATTCTGCTGCAGTTACAGCCATGAAGAGCCCTTGACCAACCATCATTAAAATTCAGAGCTTTGTGACTGAAGAGTCTGCATTTAAAACCCAGTCACGAAAGAAGATTATCCACGGCCTTCTCCGAAGGTGAGGTCAGGCCTAATTCCATGCAGCAACCCCAGGTCCTTACCTGCCACAAGTTAAGTAAAAAAATTACGATATTTGCTTTAAGCACCCCAAAATACCACGTGATGGTTTTAGTGTGAGCTGAAGATTAAGGGAAGGTGTTTCAGAGCAGCGCGGGCAGGAGTCAGCGACTTGTTTGTTACTCGGTGATTCCTCCTGCAAGTCGGCAGCGCCGGCTCAGCTCCTCCTTATCTATCGAGATTAGCACATGGCTCTTATCAACGGAGCTGATTATAACCGTCTAATAATTATACTCGCCTAATAAACAGATTTCTTAATCAAATTCAGGCGGGACGCGAGCGCTATCTGATCTAAACGCTCCCGGGCGCTGCGCTGGAGGTTACCGAACGCAGCCGCCTCCCCTGCGCGGGGCTCAGGCGGGGGTTGTGGGAGCAGCGCCCCGCAGGGACGGGGCCCCTCGCCGGGCAGCCGGACCCGCTCCGGGGCCATGTTTCGGTAACAGCGGAGCCGCCGCCGGGCGCAGGCGCCGCGGGCCGGTGTTGTCGGTAACCCCTGATGTCGGTAACACCCGGTGTCGGTAACCCCGGGCTTCGCCGCTCGCTGCCCTCGGCCCCGCNCGGCATGCCGGGAGCTGTAGTCCCGCATGGCACCTGGCGGCCATTTCGCGCGGCGGCGCGGGGCACGCTGGGAAGTGCAGTTCGGCGGGGGAGCCGCCATCTTGTGGCACCGACGAAGGAGGGGGCGGGGGCCGAATGCACCCGGGGCTCTCAGAGGGAGCTGCGAACACTCCCCGTTACCGGGCACCTACGTCCGAGACTCCCCCAGCCTCCCTCGGGCCAGCGTCTCACCCGGGAGGCGCAGATCCCTCGCCTCACTGAGGGAGGGGATAATGGAACACTGTGGGAACAACACTCCTGTTCACAAAGTGGTGTTTCTGCCCAGGGCTCGTGCGTTTTTAAGGCTCTATATCAGGAAATGGGACATAATATAGATTCTTTTCTGACTACGTGCCGAAGCCCCATTTACAAAATAGCTTTAAAAAGCCATTTTTATTCTTTTGCTCCTCCTCTCCCTTTTCCTCAGGGGAAGGTGGGAACGCCCCTCCTTACCCACAGCCGAGCCCCGCTGTGCCCTCATTGCACCCACTCATTTTAATGACACAGAAACCAGACACGGACGGAGTTAAAGCCCTTTGATCCATCGGACTGGAAATGCAAAGGCCCAAGTGTGTTGTTAGTTTATACCGATTTTATTAGTCACCATTACCAACTTGTTCCCAGGGCCCAAGTGTTTTCTCACAGTCCATCAAACACTGCAAAATACCCCTGCAAGCATCATCCTTAAAAAAACAACACTGTACTCTTGCTACTCTTATTTCCAAAATTTCCAACTCTACAAATCCAGTAGGGTGTGGTTTGCTCATCTCTAAGAGGCTTCTCTTTCTACTCACTCCCCACAGCAATGGGACAGAAGCAGCCTCCAGGTTACTCCTTGCAGCTGAGATTCGTGCCTGAAGTGCAGAGCCCAACATTTCACACTCACCCTTACGCTCTGGGATTTCCCTCACCATTCACAGTGTGCAGTTACTCCCAACTAAGCAGCCCATGACACCAAGGCATGCGTCTGGAATCTGCCCTCAAGATCACGTTTTCCAGGCACTTCGTCCTCAGAAATTACCCTAAGGGCTCTATTCTCACTGACCTCTGCATGGGAACAGAAGACACTTGGCAGAAGCAGTGGGTTTGATTTAATTTCTGACATGTAACAGCATCCTTACACTTACAATCACTCACACCTGGGAATGCTTTATGTTTAGACACTAAACATGATGTACACATTTACCAGTACACGGGTCAGCACTCACACAAGGTACTAGCTAACAAAAGGCTACTTTAAAAATTGAACGTAGCATTTCACTACAGTAATCTTAAATGCACATTGTAAGGAAAGTTAAAAAGACCTTTGAAATAAATTATCTGCCACCCTCAGTGAGAAGGGGTGCCTGGTCTGCAGCCAAGGCAGAGGGGACTCAACAGCCTCTTGGTGACAAATGCCACCCTAATTGGGGCTCCAAGCCCATCCTTAGGACTTAGTTCTGCTCTAAGTGCAGGGCCACCGGTGCCTGTGATTCTTTCAGGGGCCTCAGAAAGCTTTAAGAGTCTATCAGTGCCTGACATTTAATCCACTTCCTACAAACCCAAACACCACTTTGCATACTAATGAGTGTCGTGAACAGAGCCATAACTGCTCTCTGTACAGGGATGAGTCACTGCATGGTAATACTTTAATTTGGATGTGCTATTTAAAAAAGCCCTGCACTGGAGCTGCTCCTCAGCCCTTCTCCCTGCCTCAGGGGCCCCACAGAATCTGCAGCCCTCACCCGTGGTTCAAGCTCTGTGAGGGACTGCACCCCCTTGGGTGAGGGTGCAATACAAAGTCACAGCTGGAAAAACAAGTTCTCAAGGCTTGACTTGCACACAACACACTATCCTGTGTCTGCTTAACAAACAACATAACTTCATCAACACTCAGCCTCTTGCATCCCAAACCCCTTCCAAGCCCCAAATCCTCACTTGTGGTGGCTCAGGCTGGAAGAACTGGCCCCAGTCTGTTTTATCTGCACGAATGGGATGTGGCTTCAGCTTTGATGAGAACACCCCAAAACTCCAAAAATAAAAGTGTCAGCAGAATATACCTACCAGGATTTTAACAAGTGATATTTTAATTTGTTTGGAAATGCAAGAGGGTTTACGGAAGAGAAAGAAGTTATGCAGGAAGCTGCTGAAGCACAGGTGTTAAAAACATGCACACTTTAAAAAGAGAGCTTGAGTTTTGGTGTGGTGACTTGACACAGGATAAGGAGTTCAGCAGACACACTGGTTAACATGCCAAACATCTATAACAAATCACTGTGGCCTAGCTTTGTTTATTGGGAATCATTTTAGTAACCTGAAGTCACAAATAAGCAGTAAATAACAAAAACTACAGATAAACACAGGTTACACATGCAAATTCCTGTTCACATCTCACATGTGCAGGTACATTAAGAGCACAGTTCTAAAGAGTCTTGACAAAACCAGGTTTTAACAAAAAAATGGTGTTAAAATGCAGGTATGAAAACTTCCATGTGAAGAATATGAAGATACCTTTGTCCCTTTCAGGACTCCGGGGCTGCTTTTGATATATCAGAGATGTACCACAGCGACGAGATTCAAGTAAAAGCAGGAAGAGCTTGAGGAAATAATACTGGTCAGAGAATGGGCATTTACTCCTCACTAAAAATACACGGAATAGCTGAAAGTCTAGCAAGAGCTTAGGAAAAAAAATCACAAAGTTGTAAAGCTGACTAATCACTAATTTTCCTATTTGCTATAGATAACAGCAGTGACATTAAAAGAAACTGCAATTCGACATTTAAAAATGCAACTTACATTTAAAGACTTTTCCAAAGTGAAATGCAATGACAGCCTTACACTCAAAATTAAATAGCTGCTAGGCTCAGACCAAAATACGGAATGTTCTAGATAAAATAAAAATACAGTATTACTTTTCATTTTTTATTCAGAATGGAATTGAAAGACAATTTCTGAAGCTTGAAAGTAGTAAGTTTCATTTAAACGCAGTTTTCTTCTCATAGATGAGCTTTCCACATGGGTGCAAGATTTTTTTTCTGTAATAGCTTGAAGTGCCAAAATGAAAAGTTGTTGCCATTCTCACATTAAGAACAAATTGTTGTCATTAACTTAACTGCATATGCTTTTTGCTACAACATTTAACACATGAACAGACCTATAATGCCTACTGTATCTCACTAAAACAAAAAAGAATACAGTATTTCCATCTACTACTTGTACTGCTTTTAAAAAAGATTAACATTAAAAACAAAGCCACGTTTTCCTTACATCCTTCCTTTTTTTTAAGCTTCTTTCTTTTGCCTGTAGTCTTCTGCCATTTTATCCAGAATTTTCTGTTGAAAGCAAGCAGTTATATTGGGAATATATTTAAAGAGTTTCTCACAGGCACAACATAGAGAACACAAACACAAACCCAATCTCCAAGTTTAAAATTTGTGAACGTTAATTGCAATTGCAAAGGTCGTATCTAACGAGGATGGCACTTCTCCCTGCCCTGGAGTGGAGCTCTCCTTGGCAAGCCAAGGGAATTCCTTCCCCTTTTGTCATGAACTTGTGACATGATTGTGCCACTTACCTGGGTGGAATCTGCCCTCTACAGAGGCAGGGACACAATATCTCCCCTCCCTGAAGAAGGGTTAATTTGGAAGTTTAAGGAATTTGGAACCACTTTGATGACATTTAGTAGCACCATCAATTCACCTATTTCATTTTTCCTGCTCTCCAAGCAAAGGAAACTCCCAGCTCCACAAGTGCCACTATGAAACAGAAGCTGCACTTTCCCCCTTCCCTCCCCAACTCCAAACCCCACCACTGTCACAATCACCCACAAGCAGCTCACTGATCATTTCTGCCATGGAAAAAGCAAAGCAAATCGTTTTTCATTCAAGTAATAAAGCTCACAAATTGGCATTATTCCACCCCTTCCCTTTTTACATCAAGGCTTTAATGTCCCATAAGCAGGTACCTCAATGGAAAAAAAAAAAAAAAAATAAAAAGAAAAAGAAAAAACGCTATGGTGATGGATGAGGTGGATTTTCTTCCTACAAGATCCTGCATGGGAACTGATTTTCTGATCTACTCCTTCACGGTGTTGTTTGTTTGGTGATAATTTGTGTGCCATCTGCCTTCCTGGGCCCTCTGTTTATTTAGGGGTTCCCTGTTACTGCAAGAAGGCAAATGTTTGAATTATGAGGTGCCACGTTCTCCTCCTCTGTGGAGTCCCTGGGGTTTGCTTTCAGCTCAGGGATCAGCTGCCCTGAAATACATTAATGTGACACTGCAGGACTATCAGAATTCCTCTGGGATTGGCCTTTCCTGGAGATGATGTTTGCAACTCACAGTATGAGGTTACAGCAGCAGCATTGTCACTCATGCCATGCAATCATGTGATACCTCATCCAGTTAAAAAAATGAAAAAAGTGCTCACAAAATCAGAAGTTGCAAAGGTTTTTGTTGTTTTAAACATATAAAAACTTCATCTTAAGCTTTGCTGACTGCTTGAAAATATTCTCAAAGGGACAACTGGAAGGGATCCGGGCTGTCTGTATTTACTCTGCATTGCTACATCTAAGCCTGGCCTTATTCCAATTAGAGTTCCCTCTTTAATCCAAATTTACAAGATAAAAAAATCCTGGAGCCCCTCTTGAAACTGTGTATTCTTGTATATTATTTTCACAAGGCAAAGTTTTGGAGAGGTCTACCTAGAGTTAAAAGTTATAGAGTAAGCCAATTTCCACTGCCTGAAAATATTTTTATTCTCAGTCCAGTCTAGTTGAGCTCTATTCCCCAGAAAGAATCAAGCCATTTAAAATGAACAAGTTTTTGCCTTACCTTCAACTTTTGATAATGAGGAAGGCTGCTGCAATGGGTCTTTTTTGCAACATCTTCATTTGTGTAGAACAGGGAACACAATTTGCAATAAAACCCTGTTTTGGGTACCACATAATTCACACCTAGAGGAGTAAACACCACAAAATAAACTAAGAGATCTACTCTACATCATTTTTTTAATGTCATATGTCATTTCAGCTAAATCTTAAAACCATAATTCATTTTACATTAAAAGCTGCTTTATCCTTAAAAGTCTCCGTTTTAGTTTAGTCAAGCAGGGGCCTAGTAGTAACTAAATATGTGCAGGCTTTTTTTCTTTTTTTTTAATTTAAAAATCAAACTTTCAGATTTAGGGTCCATTTTATTGGTTCCTTCAAGAATTCACAACGTTTTGTGATCAGTTTTGGAGTATTTAATATAACTCTGAACTACTACGACTGTTGTGCTTTGTGCTAGCAATTGAGTTTGTGTTGCTAAAAGATACCTCTTTCAATTTCTGCCTAAGGAAAGGGTTATGAAAAACGCTATGAAAATAAGGAAAAAAGGAAGAAAATACTCGGTTGAGGGCAGGAGTGAAGAAGGGGGAGGAGGGGGAAGCCCTCAAATGAAAGGCTATGGGGCAATGTATTGCCAAAAATAAAAGTCAGATGAAATGAGAAATGCTACTGCGATGCACAGAGACATTTTGGAAAAGAAACGGAAACAGCCTTACCAACAGGCATGTTTGGCTGGTATGGCCCAATCCTAAACTCATCTGGGACAAGAGGTTTCTCCTGGACACTCTTTGTTTCCTGCTCGCCCTGGGGATCTGTGTTTTCCTGGGTGTTTTTCTCAGTATCCTGTGCTGTCGTAGCATCAGAAGCTTCAGCACTTTCAGCCTTGGCATTCTCTTCGTTTTTTGTTCCGTTTTCTAACGTTTCACTCTCCTGCTCTGGCTCCTCAATCTTGTCCACCTTGATCTCTGCCAGGCTGTCCTCGTTCTTGCCCGCAGCCTTGGCCGCCAGCCCCGACTTGCGGAGCTTCTGGTGGTCGGAGTCCTCCTCGTCGCCCACCTCGTCCAGGGTGACGAAGCCCTCCATGCTGCGCGGGAAGCCGCCCACGTAGCGCTGTGGGGAGAACGGGGCCTCTGTCAGCTCAGCCTGCACTGCTGCCCTCACACCCTCCCGAGCTCCACAGCAGAACTGTCTTCTCCAAACTCCTCCTACGAGAGCTGCCTCGCTCACTCAGACTGCTACTCCAGGTTTAACCAGCTTTTTGTACTCCACTGCCCCAGAATCAAGGATTCCTCTTCACAATGATTTTTTTTTTTTTTGCCTCAGCAGTGGTTACTGTTTCACCATAGCAACATGATTTCAACTTAAGAACAGGGCCAAACCACTTAAATTCTCAAGCTGAAGGTTCTTTTAACATGAGTACCTTAAGTGAAAGTAATTTTGGAGTGCACAAATTGTTTCTATTTGAGAGCCCCCTAAAATCCTGAATTCATGGCCTGAATAGAAGGTAAAACCTTACCAGAACTATTCTGTCCCCAGTCATCTGTAACTAATGGTATGAAAGTTCATTAAAAAGAATTAAAAGCTCTTTTCAACCAGTAGAAAGCTTAGAGCAGCCACATTAAAACAACCACTAAAACACAAACAAAACCAAACAAACCCAACCCAAACCCACCAACCACCCAAACTGTGAAGGCCTCTGAAAATCCAGGTTTCATTAGAAGAGGGACTGTCTAAATTCTGATTTTTTGGAAATGCTCCTGCTGATATGGAGACATCACTGTTCCACATACTTAATAGCAACTGTGAGCAGGACTGAGGCAGCATTAGCTTTGTGAATGTGGGTCTTCAAGGAATCAAGCTTGGGTCTGAAGCAGTTTATCACTGCCAATATCCACATACTAATAAGGAACATGAAGAAAACTGGGAAATGCCATTTGCATGGCCAGTATCCATCTTAGCACCATTAACCAGGTTCCTGACAAGGATCCCCCAAAACTGAGATCCATGCACATCCCAATTGTTAATCAGGAACATGTCTTTCTTGCGAAACAACATTCCAATCCAACAAATTACTAAAACTTTGCACACTACTCCACAGAACTGAGTATGATTAACAAAGCAGGTAGGACATAAAACCCACGAGTGGGGGATGATGTGGTGAGAAAAAGGGGATTCACAACAAGTAGCCTGTAACTGGAAAAACCTCAAAAGCAATTCTTTTCTTTCTCCAGTGGGAAGGGGGCCCTGGCTAACAGCAGGTGGCCCTACCTGCCTCTCAATGTAAGGTGTACATCCAATTCTGTCCAAGCCCAGATTAGCCTCAAGTCCCCAGTACAATATTTTTTGAACATCATTTCTGGACTCAAGGCTAACTACAGACAGTTCTCTGAGAAACTGCTCAGGAGAACACAGTTCCTGGCTAAGTATTACTCAAAAAAAGGATGAAGAGAAAAGCAAGCAAATCACCAGCAAGCAACAAGGGTAGAAGCCCGCAAGTTAAAGGCTTCTCTCAAAACAGAAGCAAGGATTCATAACTGAATCCATGTGCAAGTTACATCCAGTGAGATCTTCCATTTTCTTCACAGGAGCTTTAGCACCTGTTCCTCTCCAGACAGGTGTTTTAAAGACCCACAGAGGAAGGTCTGCATGTACATGGTGTGCTACCTAAGTTAGACTGGGCTTCCCCCACTCAGCACCTCACTGTGGGAGTTACCTTTTTAAGCTTTTTCTTGGCTGCTGGAGTAGTTGCAACATTCCCCTCAGTTTTTACAGTCGCATCATCAGGTGTGTCCTTTTTTTCCTCAGTAGCCACATCAGCTAAATTGGCAACATCTGCATCCTCTCCTGCTGAGCTGCCACTTTCTAGCAGTGCTGCTGCCTCCTCCTCATCCACCAGCAGTTCATCTTCAGACTCCAGGAGTAAACTGGGCTCATCTTGCTCTGCCTGTTCCCCACTTTTGGCACCTGAAGGCTCAGCAGCATCCTCCTGTTTCTCCTCTTTCACTTTTACTTCTGCATTGCCACTTTCAGGTTTCTGAGCAGGTTCTGTTTTGGACTTCTTATCACTGGGAGAATCTTTGCTGTCTGGGGAATATGTTCTCTTTCTGTAAAGAATAAAGAACATTGCTGCCTGTAAAACTGGAAAGAGCCCAGAAATTACTGAAGAAAAAATTCATATTTCTTTAGACAAGCCTGGAAACTATTGTGTTTCAGTGCAGAAAATGGAAAGCTCAGGGAAACCCTGAAGGACATCATTCTTCAAACATACAAAAGGCTGCTCCAAGGAGAAATTATCCTTACAAGACAGGACAACTGCTTGTGGGCTTAAACTGCAGGAAGACAGGGCTAATTAGGGACTGCAAAGGATTTCCTGAGGAGCCTAAAGAGGCTGTGAAATCTCCATCATTAGAGGAAGAGGGTGGGTTGCATATTTGAAACAGTTCATCTCTAGGCACAACCACCAGCCATTTGATCTCAAAGCTTGCCTGACTCTTCTGTATTGTTTCTACACTCTGAAAAAGGTGTTTTCCTATTTCTTTTAAACAACATCATGCTTTAACAATGGGAAATTACCTGGTTTTATCCTTTTTCAGCAGTTCAACTCCTTTGTTGGGAATCTGAAATAAAATTTAAAAAATCTGTGAGTCACAGCAGACTATGACTTACAGAACTGCTGCAGCATTAATTCAGACCAGAATCCAACCCAGCCAAGTGCTTCTAGCTACATTAAGCCCCAGGAACTCTGCCCATGCCACCCACCAACTGATCAGTAAAACCTTTATTTCATGTCAGACAGGATCTGACCAACCTAGAAATCCCCTGCCTTTATTCACAGTAATTACTCAATACAGAACAAATGGGATATCCTGCTCCAGAAAATTCACATCCAATTCCTGGTTTGTTTACGAACCAACAGCAATAGTGCAGGCACTGGCACAGAGCAGTCCTAAGCCGTACTTTTCTCCCTGTCATTAGTGGAAAAGCTTTAGCAGACTCTCACCACTTCACCTGTTTATGAATTACTGAGCAGGAAATGTCACTTGTAGGCAGTAACAAGCAGATCTATTCCAATTGCAACTAAGTGCTCATTTTGCTGCACTACCATGTGCAACAGTAAGACTTCTTCATGCTCCACAACAAAACTGATGTTTCTAGGAGACAGCCTGACAGTTCAGATTTCTCCTGCTGTTATTAACACAGAACTTTATTATCATCACAGAATATTCTGAGTTGAAAGGGACCCATAAGGATCATCAAGTCCAGCTGTTCAGTGAATGGCCTAAAAAGGTTGAACCCACAACCTTGGCAGTATCAGTACCATGCTCTGACCAGCTGAGCTCATCTCAGTTTTCTACCTACCTACTGTCCCAGTCTGATGAAGAAACACCTATAATTTCATGACTATTACCCTGATATTATGTAAAATCCCCCCCTCAGTCAACCTTTCCCTCCTCCATATGAGCTGCACAGGCAGAGGTGCAGTTCTGATACATTTTAAGTTTTTACAAACCTTCTTCATTTTCAAAGAGGAAGAAAAAAAAAAGGATCCCATATTAGAGAATGTTTGAAATTGAGTTATTTTAATTAAAATCTCCATAATTTACTTTAAAATCTGAATTATAGTAACTGTTTGGGTTTTGTTTGAAAGGAATATCCTTTAGCTTGTCCTCATAATACCACACTCATGCCAAGTAACTGCACTTGAGGAGCCAGAAAATATTAAAGCCAACTGTTTAATTTTACATGCAACACTGAGTTTTCAATAAGCAATGGCTGCCATCTACTTCCTTTTGTATCTTCAACTACAATTAAAAAGGTGAAAACACTCCTTACCCTTAACACCAGTTTCTTGTATTTTTCAGATAAATCCACTTTCACACATCTGCCTTGGAACCAAAGTGCTTTGTTGGCACAATGCTCAACCATGGCCAAAGCATCTTCTCTGGTCTCCATCTCAATAAAGGCCTGGAAAGATTAAAGTACACATTAAAAAGGACTCTGAAACACACAACACTCTTCCAAGCAAAGTTATTTAACTTAAACCACAGTTTCAGTATTTTCCAAATACTGAAACAACATTGTGAGGTTCAACTACATCCATCCTCAACAAACATTTACCCAAGTGCTCTTGGATAAACAAACAAACAAACCCCAGCTTTTCAATTCAGAACATCTGTCCCAGAGACAGTTCTGAAATTAAACAGGCATTTAAATAATCTGCCAGTCACCATAAAGTAAAATACGATTTAAAGAAAAAAGCATCAGGACAATGAAACTCTTAATTTAGTGCTTATATACCTGGGAATTTCAGGGGAGCTGTGACACTACCTCAGTATTTTATTTTTGTTTTTTGAGAGAAGCCTGAAACAGAAAGGCAGCAACTGCTGCTCCTCCAGCTTTGTGAAATTCTTTTGGGGACAAGACTATGGCACGCTAAGGTTGCTTTAAACAAACACATCTGGGTTGGAGTATCCTTGCCAAAAAACTGAAAGCTGTTTCAGCAGCCAGTTAGACAGCAAAGGGATTTTGTTTTTCCAGTGAAATAAGGTCAGGGAGGACTTTCTAGGGGTCATGCAATAGTCTAGTAATTTTTCACTTCTCAAGTGTGGCATTAGGGGATTTAGGCACCCATCTCTTTGAAAAAGCAGTGGACCTTCCTATTTTACTCCAGGGAGCAATGAACTGGGACAGTAAAGCTTAAAAAAAATTAGAACTAAATAGATTAAACTCCTGTATATTTATAGAAATCACGTCCATGCACATCCAAAGCATTTCACTATACACATGCAATGGTCTGTCTGTCTTCAAACCTTTCTTTTCCAAGCTAGAAAAGTACAGCAGGACTGCTTTTGTTTAGTTTTGAAGAATGAAAAACAAAGTGTAAATAAAAGAAACATATAACAGTGGAATATATATGATTATGTTTCATAAGTAACGGTTTTCCTAAAAACCAGTCCCAAGGCTCCACAAAATCTGCATAATCAAATAACTAAGCCTCCATGCTAAAATACCTTTTTTCTGTTTTTAAAGCAGCTCATATTCCAGGGATATTTCACAGGAAGCTCTAAAGCAAACCCCCACCTAGACCGGTTTGGGTCATTACCAAACCTGTGCCAGAGCAGAGAGTCTACACATGCCCCAGCTGAAGGTGTAATTTCTTCCTAATTAAAGCCCCATTCAAACCCTCCCCCAGGGGTGTTCCCCTGCAGTCACCTGGCTTTTCATCCTCATGAGGATGTAGTTCTTGATCTTCCCATAGGGCTCAGCCAGTTTGAGCACAGCATTGTCAGAGTAGCCCGAGTGGGGCAAGTTGCTCAGGTGGATCACACGACCAAGTTCTGGTTTTGGTGGCTCAGTCTTTTGGTCAGGTTTTCCCTCAGGTTTCTAAGATTAAAAGGGAAAGACACTTTTTAAGACTTACATATATATAAAACATACATGGGTGACTGTCCCTTGATTAATTTGATGCACTGAAAAGTACAGAAATTAAGAATAACTTAAATGCAGCAGACTCGTAACACTTACTGCCCCAGATTAAAATAAGGCAATGCTAAAAAAAGCAGAAGTGTTTTACCTTTATTCTCTTGTATTTCTGTGACAAGTGGACTCTGACTGGTTTACCAAACACCAGGGCAGGTGTTGTTGAATAATATTCCACTGCAGCCTGGGCATCCTCAGTGGTTGACATTTCAATAAATGCCTGAAATCATACAAAATCAAATTAAGTTCCGCTCTTTCAGGAATTTAATTTTTTTTTTTCAAATTTTCAAGCTCTTCCATGCTTCCTTTTAAAAATAACTGCATCAGAAATGAAAACTGCTTTTTGGTTACATGAACTGACCTGCAGAACTTGGCATGATTTTCAGATACTTTATTTAGGTGCACAAACAGAACTATTTTGTTTGTTTACATTCCACCTAGATTTGGATTCTAAACATTCAATTGCTTCCTGCTTTTCCTACTTCCATGGTATTGCTTTTTTCACATTTCAAAGACATACTCCATAATACAAACTAAGACCAAGTAAGTTTCCAGATAGTTTTAAAACAAGAGCAGAATGTGGTGTTGTTGAGAAAGCAACGAACAGCCAACCAGGAGGCAATATTTAAATGAAAACACAGTAGTGCAGCATTTCTGGAAACACACTCCTCCTTTCCACATGACCCTGATGACAGATGTGGCATCTCACTGGGTGGCTGAGCAAGTCCTTTTCCAAAAACAAAGCTCAGACAGTGAGAGGAAGCCCACCTGAGACACCAGGCAGCCCCACCAGCAGTGGGACTCAATCTTACCTCATTGATTTTGTTTAGAATCAGGTGGTTTGTGATTATCCCAAAGGGTTCAACGAGCTGAAGCAGCTGATATCTCAGGTTCTTTCCTCTCTGGAAATCCATGATGTGCACAACTCTGCTTGTTTCCTGTTGAAGACAAAGGACGTGCATGCAGCATGAAAAAACCTGTGTACCAGCAAATCTAAAGTCTGCCAAGGCTCTGCTCTACTGCTGTAACTGTTTAAAGTTTTAAAACGTTTTTATATCTATCTTCACTAGTGATCAAAACAAGATGCATCCAGAAGAGGCACAGAATTTCTACAGATTTCCAGAGCAAGATGCCTGCCATGCCAAAGCTGCCTTTCCTTAAGTTCACATCCCGCAGCTTCACCATAAAGAGAATGTCTAAAGAAGTTCTGTACAGTTTTGGAATAAATATTTTGTAGAGTACTCGCCACAACAAACTCCCAATCTCATGCCAAAGCTTCAGTACTTCCACACAAATTCTAAAGTCTCACTTCTAAAGACAATCAATTCATTATAAAAATACCAAACAAAACCCACACCTTAAGAAAGCACAGAAAAATTATACAACAAAAATGTGAGTAAAAAAAAAAAAAAGAAAGAATTTCAATACTAACCACTCTGCCCTTCTGCATGTGTCTGGGTCCTTGCATATTTCCATTTCCAGCTCCTTTAAGAAATTAAAAGAATGAACAAGCTTAGTTCAACCTGTAAGACTGGGATTAACATGTCTCCTCACGAGTTCTTAAAAGATATGTCACTCGTAATACCAGACTGAGATCAAGTTCTAGAAACTAATTATATCATTACACTCTAAAAAGGCTTTTTATTTATTTCACAGCTCTTGTAACTTGGGGTCCTCATTCCTGTTCCTTCTCTTCACTCTAACATTAGAGAAAGAGCTGCATTTATTGCTGTTCAGGAACAGCAGAGAGTAAGTACAGGCCATTGGAAAAAAAATCTGTTTTAAGTAAGATTTGGCAGAGGAAAACATCTCTGTACACAAAGGATGTGAGATTTCTTTATCTAAGACACTCTTTTGACAATTGAGGGTTTAGGTTCTAAAATTACCAATTCAATCACAATACCCATTAAAAACAAACAAACAAACAAACAAACAAAAGCCCACAACCACAAAACCAAACACACAGGTTGGCCTATAGTTAAATCTGAGATATTTTGAAAAATTAACAGTTATTTTAATATAATGAAATATGACTGCATCTATAATCTAAAATGTGCCTATAATACTTGCACACTGTCAGGATATCCAGGTAAATTAATTAGTTTTGTTCTTTTAGTCATTGGAACTATCTAAAAGGTAGGAAGTAGGAGCATCAGGCAAGAATCAGATTCTTAGCCTCTTTTCCTGAGAGGAATAGACTTGTATCATTCATCTTCCCACTTCTCACTTGCTACTCCAATTTGTTTGTCCAATTCACTTAAGACTAAAAGAGGGGGGAAAAACATTTAGGACACTGAATTCTGAAAAGTTTCACCCAGAAAACTCCACCAATATGTAGCCACTCAGAAGACAGATACAAAAACCTCCTACATGGGGGGAAAAAAATCCAAGTGCTAAACACATGTAGATTAATCTCAGTTAAAAATCACCAGCCATAGGGAGTTAGCAGCTGGCAGAAAGGTGAAGTGTGGGAACTCGGTACCAGTCTTTAGTCCCTACCTGGCCAAAGTATTTTAGTTCTAGTGTTGAGAAAAACATTTTCCTTTGTTGTTTTAAAACACTAAACCTAGCAATAAACTAAGCCTGGTGAAGGTAGGTGCCTGTTGAGGTTACCTCTGGGCCCAACAGGAGGTCCTCCAAGGTGGAATGGAGGTGGTGGTGGTCCCAAAATTCCTGGTGCAGGGTTTGTGGATTGCTGCAACATAAAGGGATCACCCCTAGGAAGAGGAGAAAACACACTGCATTTTAAACCAAGAAACTGTGAAGCTTTCATTGACAAAAACACCCTAATTTTTGCAGAGGTTCTATGCAGACAACTCAGGCTACTTTTACTGCTGCCCTTCAGCTGGAAAACAAAGGGAGGAATCCACCTGAACCAAAGTGTGTTGTTTCACATAAAATGTTAGGAATGTCCTCTGCTTCAAATAAACAATTATAAATACTTTAAAATTAATTGCTACTTACATTCCATGTCCTGAATCACTGTCAGGATTCCATTCTGGGTATCTTAAAAGAAACAAAATTAAAAGAAAATATAAGAAAAATGTAATCTCCTCTAGTTGTGTAACACTTTTCACACAGGCAGTGATATGTGGAGGTGTAACACAGCTGCAGCACAGGCAACACTCCAGGCCCACTGCCAGAGCCATGAGCAGCACTGACAGAAATGCTGCTTTTCAGGACAAACTCCCTACTCTGTTTGCAGGACTGCTGGTTTTACAACAAAAATATAAAAGTTGCCATCAGTAACTACAATTACAACAGATAAGATTACAATTCAACTGCTAAGTTCCAGCTGTTACATACACATCAGCAGGATTCCAAAGCTATGAAGCAGGATCCCTTTATGTCCTGAAGATGCTCCAAGTTGCTTTTATTCCCTACAAAGCACAGTATATTTTCTAAACCTGCTTTGTGAAACGGTTATTTAGAATCAGGGAACATCTTGAGCTGGAAGGGACCCACAGTGACCATCCAGTCCAACTCCTGGCCCTGCACAGGAGACCCCAGAATGCCAGGCTGTGCCTGAGTGCTGTCCCAGGCTGAGCCCTCCTCCCCAGTTACTGTATTTCCAGTTCATACATTTCCAGCAGCAGCTGACAGCGGCGGCTGTGAGTCGCTCCATTGATGTGATGGTTCCACTCCTGCAGCAAAGTAAACAAGGCACAATTAGCGGCCGCACACAGTCCTGCCCACAGAGTCACGGCTACAGCGCAGCGTCTTCTCTGCTAAGCTGGACTTTTGCAGATCCATAGAGAATGGAATCTGTTTGTGGTGCTTTGAGCAGACACTGACACTGGACCTACCTCCTCCCTGCTAACCTGGCTGAAAAGGTGTCTGATGGGAATGGGGCTGCTCCTGCCTCAGAGTGCAAAGCTCCCTGGAAAACTCCAGCCCAGGCACAGTGAGCCATGGTAGCCTTTGGAACTGAAAGCTGTTTGTTTGTCTTCAGGCATTTCAGAATTTCCTCTACTCTGCTTCATTCCTCAGACTTCTACAGATTATTATGAAGTAAACACTCCAATTTTTAGAACCATAAAGAGGCCAAGAAATTGCACGGAATTCAGAAAGGAAAGACTAAAAGAAATCTAAGTGCATAGCTAGGACAAACTAGAAGTATATAGATGAAATATAAAATGTATGACCCACTTGAGGGGAGTAATAAAGGAAAAAAACAGATCTAAACCAAGATGGTACCAAGGAAAAACAATGAAATTAAATCAAATTATCCAGGTAAAACTCCTCCTGGTTCTGGTTTTAGCACTAGAAAGGAATAAGGCATTTCTGCTTTTTCTCTGCACTGTTTCAACTACAAAGGGAGTTATTTATTTTAGTGCCTGATCTCTGTATCTTTACATTCTTACAAGTAAGAGCACAAGTCTGTGCTTTATTCACATTTGTGAAGTGATAGAAGCTCTGGAGTTTCCCTGCTGCACATCTGGGAGCCACAGCCTGACCTTCACTCTGCTGCTCCTCAGGGAGGAAAGGGACCAGCAGAGATAAACAGCGGGGAGTCATTCAAGAACCTTGGGGCTGAAGGTTTTCTCCAACTGAAAGTTTTTTCTTATCAGCCACATATTCAACTATGAACACAAAGTGCACTGGCAAGTGCTCTATGTGGCTCTTCTTACACGTCTGTATCTGCTCAGCACCCACAAAGGATTTTTGCCTAATCCCTCACCTTTCCAGCTTTTTGGTCTCTGCCACACTACAGCCATCCAGGACACAATGAGACAGCCCCAAGGCTCACTGCAGTGTTTCCATATGTTAAATGCCTACCCTGCACTTCCTTCAAAGGAGAAATACCTGGATTTAAAGTATCTCATAAAGTACTACAATATTACTCCATGATGCTCCTGACATGGAGCAAGATGAAGTCATCCCTTTTATCAAGATGTAAAATGAGAGCACCACTTCTTCCTGTTAACTGCACAAGATGTAAGCTCTGCAACTATAAATAGGTCGGCAATTAGGATGAAAAATATCCACCAAAAAAAAATATCTATGAACCATTCAATATGAAGTTTCTTCAGTTCAACACTTGCTAACAAGTGTTAGCAGTACACTCTAGAAAATAGTCCTTTAATTCCCAAACCCCTCTAAATTTGGGGGCATAGTTAGTAAAGCCTCAGTGGCTGGTCCTGCCAGACATAACATGCTTTTAATCTGTCTCAACACAAAACTGATGTAGAAGTTATCTGCAAACTACAGGCAAAGTTCAGGAGATTTAATTCTCATTCAAATGCTTTTAAACTGGCAAAAAAAGGAGGATGTGATTATAACTTCAGATTTTTCTTCTCCCCCAGGCAATAGCAGTAGCTCATCTACATGAACTTTTTACACAATTCTTAGTCTGAATTCCCTTTGCTGCCTGCACCCATTTGGAAGTGTCCCTTCCCCAGGGTTTTGGGGCACCAGGTTATTTGTATTTACAGGAACTCATTAACACAAAGGCCCCAAGTGAAGTGAGAGAAAAACTGAACTAAGTTTCTGAAAACCCAGATTCCCCTTTGGCTCAGTTGATGCAAGCCAGAGGACAAGCTGTTCCTCAGAAAATGAGGCCACACTCGAGCACCTAATTTTAGCCAGCCCTCTCCCAGGGCCACAGCCAGGCTCTCCCCCGGAGATGTACCAGGTTCAAGCGTTTCACCACCAAATTCATCTGCTCAGGTTGCATCAACCTTTGTCTCTGGCAGGAAAACACTCCCTCCATGTCTAACACCTCATTCCCTGATAAAGGGATCAGGATTGACAAAATGCCTGAAGTAACTGGGGCACAATTTACTTCACAGAAAAGACAGAAAATAAACTCTGTCTTAAAATATACACACATCAAATTAAAGAAGCAATTAAGAACATCACTAAAATAATAAAAAAACCAAACCACCAGAAGACTAATCTGCCAATTTAAGTTACACTAAGGATGTTGAACACCTTGCTTGCACTTAAAATACACATGGCTTGATCAAACACTTTATAAAATCTCTGATATTTTTATTTGGACGTGGGGAAAATGAGATTTTGTTACTACGGTAATAGATTTACATAGTCCCAGCTATGAAAAGCATTCCCTTTCTGCCTTCCATAAATTTCGGTTCAAATCAGATTACTTTAAAAGTTATGTTTTACTTGATTTGTTTTTCTGGGAGACATGAAATAAGGAATTCTGTAATGGTTGGGTATGCAAAGCAGAGGAAAGAAGGAGAGAAAGAGAAAAATTCTTGTGGTGACATGATTTCTGAAATCAGAAATAAAGCCCCAACTTGGGTCATAAGAACCAGATGATCCAATCACAAATATTTTATTGTGTACTAGCAGTTTTAAAGCCAAAGTATATTGCTAAAAAAATAAGTTTTACATGTTACAGAAGAGGTCAGCCACTTAGGTTATGCTGTTAAAAGAATTTGGTATTTCTCATACCTGGAAAGGTATTTCCATGTGGATATCCTTTCATTACATCTGCACTCCAAAGCACACTAAGAGCCACAAGTCTTTAAAATAAAGAGCTAAAAAGACCCCTACTTACAGGATTACTGGTTGCCATCTTCAAGGGCCTCAGAAGTTAATGTTTTCAATCTAACCAAATGAAGTCCTTTTACAGAACTGAGCATGGCAGCTAAACTGTTAACACTTAAAACTTTAGTGAAAATAAATGTCAAATACAGGAGACAAGAAACCTGGATTACTGTATTATATAAAAAGTAATTAAAGCAACACAAGTTCATAAACTGTCAGATCAGGTGGAGCCAATACAGCTTGTGCTCTAGAAGTGGTTTGATCCTTTCCTTGCAGGGACAGAATAAATTCTTGTATTTCAAAAAGATCAGATGTACAGAACAGCACTTTTTGACAGGTAACTGTAAAGAAATGGTTAGTAACAGCAATTCCACAACGTATCAATTTTACAGTAATAGCACGTATTACATTTTCAATTGAAGGCCTTCAAGCTAATTAGCCACTAATTGTGACAAGAGGGGCACTGTATTAGCCAATTAGCCAATTAAATTGCCTAGTATACTGGAAATCAGCAAGATGAGTACATTGGAAAAGGTGAAAGTGAGAAGGCTCTGAAAACACCATCTGACTCGTGGTGAGTAACCTGCTCCCTTTGCAGAGCTGCACTAGGCGTGGATAACTAAGAGGGAAGTCTCAGCATCAGCGAACACACCCGAAGATCCACTCTACTCGTGAGCCAAGTAAAGAACACTACCAGGAACACAGAGCAGGATACTGCAACAGCAGACTGATTGCTCGGAGAGTCTACAGGGACAGATGCAACATGTGACAATAAAAAGTGAGTCTGAAGTGTTCTAAGAAAGTTGTGAAAAAAGGAGAAAAATGACGACAAATTTCAGCCATAGTATGAGATAGAGTGTTAAAGTGAAATTAAAAAGGCAAGAATGAGCTAATCTAAAATGTGGTTTTTACTTTTGCAATAAGTTCCAGGGCTCTACATTAACTCTTTCCCTCTGGACAGGGAAAATGCAGAACTGTGCAAGAATGCATCTTAACTACATATAAATCAGCAATCAAGACAGATGTGGAGGAGAGCTGAAACTAGCTTCCGGAATGGCACAGTAGATACACTGCAAAAAAACCCCAAACCAACAAAAAAATACCAAAACCCACCCCAAAACTGCTTGAATGCCAGATGTTTGTGGTTAAGAGAACATGTAGATGTAAAATATAAACAAGATATCCCAGTAGATGATAGCTGTTTGACTTGAAGTTAAGCAATCTGGGCAAATAAAATACATTAATGTAAAGCCCTGGTTTACAATGTTTGTCAACAATTACCTTGCAAATAAACCAAGTGCCTTTTTCACTCTCAAACCAACTTTCAGATCATTTCAAAAGCAACCAGGCTATAGAAATAATTAAAGAAATAGGTAAAAACAGAACAGATACTACAACGTAAAGGAAAATAGAAGTATCTGGTGCATAACTCACCTTATTAGAATGAACTGGCATATCACATATAGAGCACAGATGTGGATAACCCTTCGGTAAGAATCCATGGAAGTCTTCAATATTGCTATTTGGAGGAGCACCTCTCTTTTTCTCAAAGAGAGATCTCTCAGGACCAGGACCACGACCCATTCTGTCATACTCACTGTCAAATTTATGATAGTTATGCGAAGTCTCACCATAAAAAGATTCATCCCTACACCTTTCTCCATCTCTCAATCTGTCATCTTCATAATCCATTCTGTCATAATAACCAGATTCTTGAGAACGACTTCCATGGTCATAGTCAACCACTGGGTTGAGACTAGGACCACGATCATCAAAGCTATCTCTTCTAAAATGCCTTTTTTCTTCCCAATCATCCCTAGGTACTCTGTATGGTGGTTCCCGTGTGGATGATCTGCCATCTCTACCATAACCTTCTTCAGCTCTCCTCCTTTTAAGTTGTAGAAGGATCTGAGGCAAGTTTTCAGGAGTGATCTTGTCCTCGGGATAGCGACTCAGTTCATCTAAGTCTCTAGGAGACAGACCAAAGCTGGCCAAAATGTTTGTGGCCTGGTCTGCATCTCCACGGTGCTGAGAAGACAAAGGGAGCGGACCTCTACTTCCAATGTTAAATATAGACTGCAAATTATGGGAAGAGGTACTACCAGAAGACAGTGCACTATGAGATCCTTGTTGGTTCAATGAAGAACTCATTCCAAGATTCATTAAGCTAGCAAGGCGTGCAGTACCCTGGTTCATCCTTCCAAGAGATGCTGGCATATTTAAAGACTGGGTAGCAGCAGCAAGAAGGCCTATTCCTGCAGAGAGGTCACGCCCATGACCTTGTGAATCCCTACTCAGAGATGACTGCTGGAATGACTTGGACATTGTAGAACTACAGCTTGTCTACTTTATGGATCAAAAAAAAATTCTTTTTGTTTTTTTTAAGATGGCTGCAAAGAGAGCTCACACTAGAAAGCTAGGCAAACTTCACTTCAAAAACGGTAACGCCAAGAAAGAGGATCAATAATGACTGCAGATCTTCTTCAAGCTGAGAAACACCAGACAATTCTGTAGAAAAACAAGCAGTTTTAGTCATAAATCCCTTTAAACAGATGCAGTTTTAAACTTATGCATCATGTTGATCTAAAAAAACATTAAAGATCTCAATCTTACAAGGCTTTTATCACATAACAGATTCAAGAGGTACCCAGAACCTACATATATTATTGCAGATAAAAATACAGTAGCGTTTCCTATACATACTACTCTTCTTCCACAAAAAGCTACTTTCACACTGAAGGAAAGTGAATTTCAGAAGTTTGCGATGTCTGAAAGCATCTATAAAGTTTACTGACATGTAAGTTTTGATCTATGGTTAATGGCTTTGTTCATACCCTACATTACTGTACTGTGTCTGGGAGAAGAACACAAAAAACTTAGGCCCATAGAATCCAAGATGACTTTGGCATATAACACATATTTGAAAATGAAACCTGTACCACCACAGAACAGGACGAAAGGAAGTTAAAAGTAACTGAAGCTTGGGCAAAAAGTTTCTGCTATAAGATCTGTAAATAAGACCAAACATAATATTCAATCTTTATGCAGTAAAATTCCAATTACTGATGTGAAGACAGATGTGAACAAGAAAAACAAGTTTTACATTTTGCAGGAAGTAAACAAGACCTCTTGTTCCAATTGCAGTTACACTGCTAAACACCATTTCTGAAGGGATTCTTTACTCTGTTACATGGCAGCTGTGACATCAGCCTGTACTCTCAGAGCTCAAACTAAACAAGGTCAGGCTTAGTGCTGGGATGGAGACCCAAGGAAAATCCTGCTCCTGCAGGAAGAGACCCCAGTGAGTCAGGAGATGGCACCACACCCCAGCAGCACTGCCCACCTGGGGCTGGCACTGACACTGTGATCACCTGTGGGAGTTAAAGATCCTAAAACACTGCTCACAAGAGAGAGGTGACTCTTTAGTGTCCCACTAAAATACTAACCTAGCAGTCAAATATTTGGTTCAATTGTGTTTACATGAAGTTTTAACTAAACAGTCTATCAATACCCACAGTATGATGCAACGAATATATTTCATAAATTTTTTTTTAGGCCAGAGTAGAAATAACTGTAATAATTCACCCCATCCTCCTCCAGCCTTGGGACAGATACACAAAGTTTAAAGCAATGCAATACACGTGAAAATATTCCAGCAGGAATAATTTGGTCTTGGGCCCCCGAGGCCGCAAAGCCCTTTCCAGCGTGGGCAGAGCAGTTCTGCTTCTCCAGCAGTGCCACTGAGGAGCACATCAAACACAGAGTCACTTGGAAAGGAAACAGGCACAGACTGCACAGCTGCAAATGAAGTCAGCTCCCAAGAGAACAGGTACGTCTGGGGAGGAATGGAAAGGACAAAATGAAAGCAAGGACTTTTCCTTGAAGAGACCAGTTCTGCAGAAGGCAATGGCTCTTTTACTGGAAACAGAAGGAAAAAGGTCAAGGTTAGAGGTCTCTATCCCCACTGCCTGCTCAATCCACAGCCTGTTCCAACACTGCACGAAGCTGAAAAGCACTTGGGTTTTCTTTCTCAGTAGCAGCGTGTTACAAAATTATGCATTTATGTAAAAAAAAAGGATTCCCTGAAAAATACACAAAATACATGTAACACAAAACTCCATCTTTGCAAAGTAACTCCTTTATACAATTTGCCACATGCTGTTATCAATGCATCTAACCTCATTTCAGCTACATTTTTAAGATTCACATACGCTGGAGTCACTTAAAAGAAGCTTAACTGTGTGACATTTGTTAAGAGATAGAGAAACATGGGGATGAAAATAAGTTTGAAAGTTCTGAGGCAGAAGACAGAAAAACACTGCAGAAAGCTTCAGAGGAAAACAGTAACACAAGAACACAGGGGGAGCATACCAGGAAAATTCTAAGGGAGATGTCCCAGAAAAAGGGGCCACACTGGAGGACACCTGAACAGAAAGCATTGATGAACTATATAGTAAAAATGAAGACTCTTTTGAGTTCAAACAAAGAAGAACTCTAATATTCCCCTGGGTACCATGCATTTATCTTACATTCATTCAGTATTCTTCAAAACACTTTTGTGACAATTTTACAAGTTAACTCTTACTCATTCCATTTTTACACCTAAATTTCCTCCTAGTTCATTCACACACTTTCAGAAGGGTTTGAAGCTGAACTTACAAGGTTCTTCATAAAATCAGGTATTCCAGAGGGCTTTCTGAGCCTGACCCTGCAGCGATTCCACAGACACCCCTGTGGTCAGGACAGGCTCGCTGTGTCCTGCTGTTAGTGCAAGGACCCACACTATTCAAGCTTCCACTAAATCAGGAAAGTTCTCCACTTTTCAAAAACACCCTTTATTTAAACAAATGCTCCCTAATCCTCTCACAGCTGTCAGCTGGCAATTCATTGTGTGCTGCTGCAGAGATTAGGAGGGAACAAACCACATGGCACCCCCGCCTGGTGGGACCGGGGCTGCAGGACCCGATGGTGCCATGATGAGACCCCACACCAGAGCTTTACAGAACCACACTCAGCTCCCACAGCTGCAAACATCCAGGGAAGGGCCACAGGGATAAATAAAAATAGGAAAGATGGGAGAAAAATCAAGACAAAGACACAGAGAGGGACAATCTTATGGAAAAGCATGAAGTGGGACAGTAAGACAAGTGATGAAGACAGCACACGTTGGCAGTTGGAGCTAGTCAGGAAATGCCCTACACCCAATTAGGTACTGAGTACTTACATTAACAAGTCTGAATATCCTCAAAAAACCACTAATTATCACACCACTTATCTTGCAACGGCTGCTGCACTCCACTCCTAACCAAGCCCATCCTTTAAGACAACAGAAAGAGGCAGGGGAAGAGCTCTACCCTCACACCAAAGGATGTTTAACTTCCACAGGGTCAGGTTTAACAACGATCCTAAGGCAGCACTTCCTGTGCTGATGATTCCATGCCAGTATCTGACGGAGACAGGTTCCCATGGAGCAGGGTCAGCCTTTGGGAGAAGGTGCCATCAACTGAGTCACAGCAACAAGACGGTAGGACTGAACAGAGCTGCCTCGAGAGCCAGACAGGAGTTAGTTGAAAGTGTTATGCTAATTGTTCTCCATGTAATTTCGGCTACACTGGGAACAGACAGGTTTTCAGATACACCTTTTTTTAAGATCTGTGGACAGAAATTTGGCCATATCAAGATTTGAAAATATATAATATCAAGCAAACTTGATATAAGTTGAAAGTCAAAATGTTATTAGATTTCCAGACAAATGCAGACAATGAAAACAATTTGTATCTACAAGTTGCAAAAGAGTTTTCTATAAAGGCAGACAACAAAAATAAGAAATTTGAATCCTACAGACTACACTGTTATCAGAGCCCAAAATGAGGCTGATTTTCAAACACTATAGAAGGTTTTTCTCTTAGTGTAAAACTGAACATATCTTTTCAATAAAGCTTACAGAACTCTTGCTCCAATATTAAGTTTGACCTGAGAACAGTTTGATTCAGTGAATTCTTGGAATATATTGACCATGCTGAATGCAATAACCTCAGCTTGTCACCTTTTATGGACCACAAATAGGCTGAAAATAAGTCCCCAGCTCCCTGTTCCTTCTGCCACGCAGGGAGTTTTAACCTACGCATAGTAACTATAATTTTAATGTTAACCTTGTTCTTAGAACAATTCATCTTTTACCCATTCCTCTTCCACTATTTACGGAAAAAAGTCTTAAAAATGAAAACTGTTTTCACTTTCTAGTCAGTTTCACTTTCACTTCAAAACACATTGAATTAGAACAAGTAAATTCAGTTATGGTAAAAACATGAAATTTGTAAGAACACAGTGTTTTTGCAGACCATACACCCTTGGGAAAAAAGTATCACAGAAATTTTTGGAAGTCTGCTCTTTGGATAAACAGCTATAGGTCTTCCTCTTCCACCTCTCTTTCACATGGTACTTGGTGTGGCAATCCCTTCTGCCATGGGAGAATTCTGCTTCTTGGAAAAAACTGGCTCCAGTGCATCATGGCAAAAAGGATCATTGAGGGAAGAGATCTGGAGTTTGGACAGGCGGCCCCCCATGCTGCTCTGAGAATTAATGGTAGCAAAAACAAGAACTTGCAAGGAAATTAGAAGCAGAAGTTATCTAGTTGCCGAATGACCAAGTATAATGGATTTCAAATCCAAGGCATTAATTTTTGGACAATACAGAAAAGGCCACTGTCTTTCCAAAGGCAAAGGAGGAATTGCCCAGCAGCCTTAAAGAAATGCAGACTCTCGCTCATTTCAGCTCCCAATACTCAGAGTGCTTATTTAATATTGCTGTTTCACACAGAAGAAAAGCACTCCTCTTGTTCAAGCCACCTCCAAGGTCACACCCTCAGAAACTTCAGGAGCACCTGGTACACGGGACTGTCACTTTTTCTGGACACAGATTATCCAGTCTGTTTCAGGCACAACTGGAGAGTTTCAGTTCTTAGGATTACATTTAGCTTCATCCCAGCGACTTCCTTGATCAGAGGAACACAAAATAATCTGAGAGCTGAAGTGACTGTAACAGAGGACTGCTTGAGAACAGGAAAGTGTGACATCTGAACAGGCGTATTTACAAATGGGGAATTAAAATGACCCATTTTAATTATCAATCAAGAATCTTAAAAAGACTTTTGCAATCAAGAATCTTAAAAGGACTTACAGTTTTCAACATCTGAATGCAAAAAGGAACACAAAAGAGGCTCATTTCCTATTTCTGCTCATTATATAATTTAATATATTCAACCAGCCCTCTTTGGTAAGAGATGCATTTAAAAAGTGCATTTATTCCTCTACAGAAACAGAAGTGGAAAAAAAAAAGATTTAAGGAACAGTAGAGAAAGAAGGCAAAACCCATGTATTTTTGGAAAGAAGTAAACCCAGAAACAAGAGGTAACTGCTGTCACTGTGGTGACCACGCCACAAACACCTATATGGCTTCCAGCCATTCCTTTCTCCTGCTTTCAATCCTATTGACACCTTCACCAGCAAGGCAGATGTACACAGGTTCCTGCAACTCCAAAAAGCTTCATGGAGCCACTAACAGAGGGGCTCTGCCAAAACCAGAGTCTCCGTGGAATGCTGTGGGATTTCACTGGGAAACTCTGGTAACACAACTGTGTCCCCATGCACAACAAGGACACAATCCCCCTTCATTCCCAGCAGGTGTGGGGACCAACAGCCCCTTAGACACCAAAATTTTGACACCAACCCCAGAACACCAACTCCTAATTTGATAAACAGGTCATACAGAAAGTGATCCAAACACAGACCAAATTTTAACATGAAAGAAAAAAACCAAACAAAAACCCCACAGAGAACAGTTCTGTGTTGTGATCTGGTAAACTGAATTTCTGTCTGCCTCCAGGCATTTCCAGGGCTGGGATAAAATCCTGTTCTTTCCCAGCTGAAATCCTGCTTGAAGTTGCAAGAAGTATTCTAGCTGCAGAGAAAAATCAAGGAACTGTTTCACTGGTTCAGTGATCAAAATAAAAACACTTTTGTTGAAATCATGACTGCATAATATGGTACTTAAACACTCACAAACTAAACTAGTTCGGAAATATGGTGAAGTATTTGCTTTTGTTTTCAAGACTTGTTGATTCAGAGAGCTAACAAAGAAAGGAAGCAGCACTGAGGCTACAAAAAACCACTCATAAATTAACAAACTGAATGGAAATAATTTCATTGCAGCTCTGCTTGCAACAGCTTCTCCCCCAGCTTTGCTGAGCCACCCAGAAGTCTGTTGAGCATTACATTACAAAATACCTTTGTATTCACCAAATCTCTCAGCAGAGACATGTGCAAGTCACAGCAAAGGACAGAATACAGCTTTTCCTAACTTCTCACCAAATTAATCAGTGTTTTCATTTAAGTGCAGTCCTGAATAAACCAAGTTGTTATAATATAACAGCTGTATGAAACTTCAGTCTGGACCCCCAACCACTGACTCTTCTTCCCCTCTCTTTAATTGATTTTCAGTTTTTGTCTTTAGGAACATAAATATCCACATTTTAAGGACACATTTAGGAATTTCTCTGGAGTTCTTTTCCCCTCATTTAGTTCCAGGATGTATGGAACACCAAGTGCACAATGCAAAGGTATAAAGACAGACTTATCACTTCACAAACATGTCCAAGGCCTGAGTGCCAGTAACCTCACTCAGAATTCAGTAATGAATCATTTCGGGAAGTTTTTTTGATAAAATTCAAGACAGAAGTCCACTAATTTCTTGGGAATACACTAAAAACGTCAGTATGTTCCACTACACGTTATAAAAACAATTTACTATTTTAGCACATTGAAAACTTAAAAGTATTAACATGTTTCAAAACGTGAGAAGGATAAATCACCGGATCAATAGATTCTTTGTAAAGAAGCTTCTGAAAATGCACCATTTTCTTTCTCCCATGAAAACTACACAGACTGCTTTAAGAAACTTACATTTTCAACCAGAGCTGCTCCCCAGTAATCTGACTCCAGGAAGTCAGGTCCACCTACAGTTCAAAAAACCTGAAGAATTTAAGGCTGAGTAAAAAGAATAAAGATCGTTCAGCAGTTTGAACCACTATCAGATACTTTTTTCCCAAAGGTCTGCATCGTGGAAAGAAAAACAGCCACATATTTGGAATCTGTGGGATGGTTCAGCTTTCTTTCAACAGCGTAAATGCCTCATTTATCATTTAACAAAGCAGTTTTTCAGGCTCCCAGAAAGTTCTTTTCAACGGCTGCTTGTTTTCAGAATAGGTGAACTTTCTATCTCATTACTCTGACTTTGGAAGCAGGGCATTAAAGAAACGGAACGTTATCAATCCACCACAGGAAGAAAAAAAACATCCCCGCAGCTTGATTTGTAAGCACAGCCTGAATTACATGAAAGTGAAACTGAGTAGAAAGTGGGGTCAAACGGCTGCCTGCACTGTCAGGATTCTTGCTGCTCAATTCATTAATTCCTAAGGCCAGAAGAGCATCAAAACCAGCAGTTTTAGGCTCTAACGGCCTTCAGATAGTTAAGGAATAAGGGAGGAACAAGGCCGCCTGCGAGGCCCCGGCTGGCGCCAGCAGCGCTGGCAGGGCGCAGGGGAGAGCTCCAGGCAGCGGGAAGCGCGGTGGAGCTGGGTCACCGCCGCAGC
>VXBB01024696.1:262846-287815 GCA_013399915.1 Illadopsis cleaveri | reverse complement strand
CCGCGGCCGCGGGTTCGCGGCTCCCCTCAGCCGCTTCCGGGGAGCGGCACAGCCGGCAGCGCCGCTGCGGGGAGTGCCCGGGGTATCCAGGATAGTCAGAGTATCCTCTGGTCCTCACGCTGTTCTGTGTGTCCCAGGGCATGCTTACGGGCACCCAGCCCCACCCAGCCCTAGCCACTCTCCCTCAGCACAGCGCAGGTGTCACCATCGCTAAAATATTCAAAACTCTGGGCTCTCGCTGGCTGTAAGGCTCGTTAGAAGATTCTGGTAAAAAGGCCCTGCAGCCGATGTGCGAGGCTGTGCTGTTCCTCTGATCCAACATTGCCACCTTGTGCTGGATGAGGAGAGGTCCCTGTGCCGCTGCCCTCCTGAAAGCCGTGAGTTGTGACCAAAGTACTCATACAACCCCTCAAGTACTATTCATTATTTGGGTTTATTTTGTAGTCAGCGTCTTTCTTTCCTATTTAATTTTGTGGGTGAAGAACTGCTCTCTCCATTAGCCTGGAAACCACTGTTCCAGCAGCTTTACAAAGGGTGAGGGTGTGTATGTGAATTCAGAGAAAGCTCCAGGAGAAAGGTAAAATCTGCCTCTTCGATTGATCAGGCTGATTTTTCTTTTCTGTAAGTGGCTGGAGAGCACAATGAAATAACACAGAAGGTATTTTTGAAAAATGGAAGTGGTACAATATACGTGTGGAAATTATATGGAAATGCTCAGAGAACAATCACAAGAAATCCAGCTCTTAACAAGCTCAGAGTAAAAAACAATTAAGTGCTCAAAAACAAGCCCATAAATCTTAGTTAACAATCCTCCTGTGCTGTGGTGCTGCAGAGCAGTAAAAACAGAGCAAATATAAAGCAATCCAGCCACTTTTGCCTGGTAGAAGTCATATATAGATTGCAAAATGTATGGTGCTCCTAAGGAGAACCATAAATCATGTTGGCATTTCCTGAGTATGAATGTAGGTCCTGCTCCATTTCCTGGCTTTATTTCACCGCCAGTCTTGGACCCCATGGGTTTTCTCCCCATTGCCTTTGGTGTCCTTCACTTGAGGCACCAGAGCAGGGCCGAGGTGAATTGTTCTGACCTTTATCGATTGCCTTTGTGCTGCAGGAGCTGCATGGTGCTGACCGTCCCCTTCCTGCCAGAGGTGACACCCTGAGCTCCAGATCCCTGAGCCTGTGCTTGTGCTGACCACTGGAGAACCTTCAGGACATCCCTATTTATTTTCTTGCCTTTGTGCACAAAGCTGGAAGCTGGACATGCCCCAGCAGCCAGAACCCCCAGCCCTGAGCTGAGCCCCAGTGTGGGCAGCAGGGGAGGGGGGATGCTGCCCCTGTGCTCAGGTGAGACCCACCTGCAGAGCTGCCCCAGCCCCGGGGCCCAGCACAGGAAGGAGCTGGAGCTGCTGGAGCCAGGCTAGAGGAGGCACCAGGATGAGCAGAGGGATGGAGCAGCTCTGCTGGCAGGAAAGGCTGGCACAGCTGGGATTGTTCACCTGGACAGGAGAAGCTTTGGGGTGAGCTCAGTGTGGCCTTGCAGGGCCTGAAGGAGCTGCAGGAAACCTGGAGAGAGACAATTCCCAAGGGCTGGAGGGACAGGACACAGGGAATGGCTTCCCACTGCCAGAGGGCAGGGCTGGATGGGAGATTGGGAAAAGAACCCATATTCCCCATTTTTTGCCACTTTTGGGAATACCGGGTCCAGCAGCAGAGCCCCCGACACAGTGAGTGCTCCTTGGCTGCCAGCAGGCACCCAGCCCTGTGGCACTCACCTGGAAAAGAGGAAAACTGCTGGGCACAACATAAATCCACAGGGGAAACCCTTGACTAGTTTCGCATGTAGGATTTGCTCCTACAGAAACAATAACTCAGGTTTCAACCAGGAAAAACCTTTCTTCCCTGCTGTTGAGTATTTTAACAAGTATTCCCACGTGCAGTATAAAAACTGTGCATTCAATGCTCCAGATGTTTAGGTGGCAGAAAGGCTCATGGCTAAACTAACAGTGTCAGGGACATTTAAGGAGTCTGGACTATTTCACAAACCCAGGGTTTCCTGCAAGACTGCATGAATCCAAAGGTATCCAAATCTCATCTTGAAGAGAGCAAAACACTCCTCTTGTTCCAACTTTTGCATTTAAACATCATTTTTGTCTGAATCCCTGATGGTCATCTAGAAGGGCTCACTTCCCCCTGGGCCTAGGCATGAGATCTGGTGCCTCACTACAGCCTCTCCAGTCTCCCACAAGGATTCAACATCACTCAAATCCTGCTGCGCCCAACAGCCTTGTAAGACAATGAAAAGCAAACTGAGCAAGCTTAAATATAAATATCTTTAATTGAGGTCATATAAAAATGTATTTTAAACAAGCAGTGAGAGGAGATTAACAATAAATTGTACACATAATTCTTGTTATACCTTGCCCCAAACCACTTTTTGTGTTTCCAATTCTTACTTCCATGTCCTGAAAACAAATCCACCAGCTGCCCTGTTTAAACTGTGGGCTCCAGGTTTCCATCTTGCCAATACCTTTCAAACAAAGATCTTCAAAGCAGCATCAACAGCTTTTCTTCTGACCACTCCTGCTGCTCCAGCAAGCCCCATACCAACAATTTACCTGTAATAAGAACCCAATAAAGACAGTTGAAAAGAGGACCCCTATTCAACCCTTAGCACAGAGCAGTTGATTAGGTGATACTCATTTTTATATAGAAGATGCACATTACAGTATCTGGAACAGAATTTTCCATTTTCTGTGTGTTGTCTGCATCCAGTCTAGGCTTTAACTCCACGGGCAGGAGTTACTCCACTCTCGTGCATGCAGAGTGCTGCCAAAACCTGGCACCACCGAATGCCAGGACGGCCCCGCTGGTGCCAGGAGAGCTCAGCAGCACCTTTCTCTCCCAGCAGCATAACACTGGCACAGGCACTGAGCAGCCACGGGCAGCTGACTTGTGCTGGGAGAAAAAAAAAAGACCAAAAACTGGGAGGTTTACAGAGCAGAAAAAAGTAGAAGTACCACTCTGGTGATGCCACCTTTCAACAAGGCTTCATCCAGCAAGAGGACTAGATAAGCTAAACCAGTTGCTGGATAAACCACGTAATTTCCACCCCGAGGACCTGAGGCTGGCACGAGAGCCAGCAGAGACCTTTTAGTAATTCAAGACAGAAAAACAACCATTTTTGCCCATTTCTCCTCGTTGGCTCATGATCACACCTCACTCCTGAGCTCTCCCCTGTGCCTTACGGGCAGGTTGTCCATTTATACCTCCTCTCGGCAGGCTTTAGCGCCCTCCCGGAGACGCCTCCTTGGCTGTCCCAGCACAGCTCGGGGGTTTCACATACGACGGGCTCGGGTCACCTCAGGGCTGCTCCTTCAGGCGGCTCCCGGCCACCGCCATCCCCCTATCAGCTGAAGGCCTAAAGAGAGAACAGCAGAAACATCGCAAATAATCCATTAATTCTATCTGTATTCATAAAGCTCAACACCAGCGGCCAGGCTTGTGGCAGAGGACAAAAGCCAGCAAACCGAGCAAAAGGCTGAGGAATTAGTGCTGAATAGCACAGCCGAGCAACGCCCTCAGTCCCGGTGCACTGCGGCCTGCAGCGCTTGCCGGCCGGCAGAAATAGCCAAATAAACAGTAAATATTTCAGGTAGCGCCCTCCGTCCCCAGAGCCCCGGTGTCCAGCCCCGCTGCCGCCGTCACCCGTCCCCTGTCCCCTCCTCACCTCATGGCGGCGAGCTGAGGGAGCCCGGCCCGCCCGGAGCCGCTCGCTCCCCTCATGGCGGCGGGCTGAGGGAGCCCGGCGCGCCCGTTCCCCTCAGGGCGGCGGGCTGAGGGAGCCCGGCCCGCCCGTTCCCCTCAGGGCGGCGAGCTGAGGGAGCCCGGCCCGCCCGTTCCCCTCAGGGCGGCGGGCTGAGGGAGCCCGGCCCGCCCGTTCCCCTCAGGGCGGCGAGCTGAGGGAGCCCGGCGCGCCCGTTCCCCTCAGGGCGGCGGGCTGAGGGAGCCCGGCCCGCCCGTTCCCCTCAGGGCGGCGAGCTGAGGGAGCCCGGCCCGCCCAGAGCCGCTCTATCCCGCACACAGCACCGGGCGCAGAAAAAGACCGAGTTCCCTCGCGCTGCCGAGGTGATTCCACAGGCACCGCCCCGCTCGCTTCGGCCGCTCCCCCTGGGGCGGGGAAAAACCCTCGATAATCAGTCACAGAGCGGTTTGGGCTGGGAGGGACTTTAGCGATCATTTTGTCCCACCCTCTGCCATGGGCAGAGACACCTTCTTCCTACGCCGGGTGGCTCCAAGCCCCGTCCTACCTGGCCTTGCACACTGCCAGCATCCCTGACACAACCAGAGCAGGAAACTCAGGGTCTGTGGAGCTGGGAGAGCTGAACTCAAGCACCAACTCATGGGAAGCAGAGGGCTGGTGAGCTGCCTCTCTGCTTGCCCCTGATGTGTCCCACTTCAGGCACAGGATGTGGAAGTGTCAGCTCAGAAACAGCTGCCAGCAGCAAAAAACCCCAGCCCTGAAACAAGCAGAGAAAAAAGTTGTGGTGCTGCCAAGTGCCTCGCTGGGAGAAGCACAATTCCTGACATTCCCTGGCCTCCACTGGATGCCTTAACATCAGCCCAGTGCTTTGTATATCCATGTCCAGGCACAGCAGTGTAACTGTGACCTCCCTTGCTGGGGATCCATTCAAAGGAAGTTTTTCTCTGGGCTTTGTGCTCCAGTGAGACACTTCAAGGCCTTTCCAGAAAGCCTGGCATCCCTCCCCCATGCTCCTCATGTGCTTATGCTCTCAGAGCTCAGCAATGAACTCAGCTGGAGCTGTGCCTTGCCTCAGGCAATCATCCACTCCAGCTCTGTCTTCTTCAAATGCTTCACGGTCTATTTTCAGTCCAACCCAAGGCAGGCAGCTATTCTTCCTGGATGTGAGGTGCTCCTCCCTGGCTCAGCCTGATCCTGCCTTGTCCCGGGAAGCTCTGGGCTTGTTGTGTCCAGGACATGGCTGCATGCAGGGAGAGAGGATGGTGCTGAGCAGAAGGAGTTTGGTGCTTCCCCTATCAGTGATGAACCTGGTGAAAATAGGTTTCCCAGCTATAGCCAGTGCAGCACAGCAAAAGCTGTCTGGTGGAGGGACAGGTAAGAGCAGACACAGAGCACTTCATGCTCTTGTTCCTGGGGGTCTCAGTGCCTGTGGCCAAGGGCACGTGCCTACACAGGGATGGATGATGACTCTGCCAAGACCCTAAGCCACAGCTTCAGTTTGGAAGCAGTTTAATTCATTATTGCAGCATGGGGCTCAAATTAATATGCTTTGTCTCTTTTAATAAGACATTTTCAGCAGGATCTGGGAGATACTTCAAAAGCTTCCTGAATGCCAAATACCAGAACTCAGCAACTCTCAGTGTCAGGACCAGTCTCTCACTCGCCAGTACAGATTTCCTCTGTGCACAGCTTTTCCTCTGCTTGCTGGCCTCAGAGGGGAGCTCAAACAAAGGCCTGCACATCATTTGTGAACTTAGGGTGAAAAGTGTCAAAACAGATGAAACATAGCAGCTCTGCCATGGGAGTGAAGTCCTTTTCTGTCATAGGAATGTGCTCTCTGCATCAGTTGCAGCCAGTCCCTGTTGTTCGTCTTGGCTTGGTGACAGCTAAACAGATCCTCCTTTTCTCCTGCAGGTGTTGTGATGGGGCCTGAATGGACTGAGATGCTTTGTTCCAAGCCAGATTAGAGATATGAGTTACTACAAAACAAAAGCCCAGCTAGCCTTCAGGAGAGTTCCTCTAGTCTAGACACAGCCTCCCCTGAGCTCCCTGCACCCCAGCACAGTCCTGCAGTTTGTATTCAAAGCAACTCAACAGGCTCCAGAAGCCTGGGTAACCCCTGTCAAGTGAATGCTCAGTTACAGCATAAAGGAGGAATCACATCTGAGTGAGTTTGCCCCCATAAATTAGCAGGATGGGTTAAACCAGGACATGAGCACTGTCTGCTGGCACAGTGCATCCACTCAAGAGATCTGCACTGGCACTGGAGCTGTAATGCTTCAAAATATGTGTGCTCCAAGCCTGGGGTGGGACATCCTCCTGTGTAGCTCATGTCTGCAGCTTCTGTGGCAACAAGAGAGATCCTTTACTGTCACCTCAGCCCCAAACACACCCGTGCCCAGGGCTCACTGCCTGCCCCACATCACTGCTCACCTCCACTCTGGCACTTCAGGGATGGTACTGTCATCCTTCCATACTGCTCAGATTTTGGCTCAATGCCATTTGGCCACACCGTCAGTCACTGGAGAAAAAAACAGAGTAGTACTGTGGGAAGAGGAAGAAAATTCAGTAAACCTATGGAAGAAAAGATTTATGAATATACATCATCATTTACCATAGTGGTCACCTCCAGTCCCACAGCCAAGCAGGTTCGGGCTGTGGTGAGAAGAACTTTTGTCCCCTTGGTGTCTGTCACGGCTGGGGATTGTGATGACAAGTTGCACGTGTTTGTGCTCACACTGCACTATGAGTGACACCAGCCTTGCTTGGCTCCCACACAGCAGAGGTGGTGGGGCAGCCATGGCCTCGATGCTGCCTTTTCCTTTTTTGGGAGATTCAGCACTCTTTGAGGTGCTGCACCCAGGTCAGGGCAATCCCAGACATGAGCACAGACTGGGAGAAGAGCTCAGTGACCAGCAGAGAAGGACTTGGAGGATATAATGGATGAAAAGCTAGACATGAGCCAAAGATGTGCAGCAGCATCCCAGAACCCCCCCCTGTAGTGGGCTGCACTCACAGAGGAGCGGGCAGCAGATGAGGGAGGGGATTGTCCCCCTCTACTCTGCCCTTGTGAGACCCCCCTGCAGAGCTGCTCCAGCATCAGAAGGATGTGGAGCTATTGGAGCAAGTCCAGAGGAGGCCATGGAGATGCTCTGAGGTCTGGAGCCCCTCTGCTCTGGAGCCAGGCTGGGAGAGCTGGGGGTGCTCACCTAGAGAAGAGAAGGCTCCAGGAGGAGCTCAGAGCCCCTGCCAGGGCCTAAAGGGGCTCCAGGAGAGCTGGAGAGGGACTGGGGACAAGGGATGGAGGGACAGGACACAGGGAATGGCTTCTCACTGCCAGGGCAGGGCTGGATGGGAGATTGGGCAGGAATTGTTCCCTGGGAGGGTGGGCAGGCCCTGGCACAGGGTGCCCAGAGCAGCTGTGGCTGCCCCTGGATCCCTGGCAGTGTCCAAGGCCAGGTTGGATGGAGCAGCCAGGGGTAATGGAAGGTGCCCCTGCCCATGGCAGGGGGACGAATAGAATTATTTTTATAGTCTCTTCTGACCCATCCCATTCTGTAATTCCATCATCTATTCTGACTCCACAGAGGGGCCATTTCCACTTCCCCATTGCCATCACAAGATGGCATTCCAGACCTAAAAGCTGAGCTGGCTCAGCTGATATTTAGAGATCTTTTCCAGGCCCTGGGGTGTCCAACCCCCGAAGAAGCTGTGGATTTAACCCTGCCTGCTGAGCTTCTCTGCCAGGTCTCAGCCCGGACACTGCCTTTTAATCACATCCCTTAATGCCAGGGCTGTGCTTTAATCACCAGCACTGAAACACTGCCGCCGTTACTCTGTAACCTCTGAGCCATCTAATTGCACTGAGTTAAGCCAGTTAGAGTTTTGACAGGGAACGGCATGCAGAGCACTTTAATCTTGACCTGCGACACCTCCAGCTCTTGCAGGGCCTCCTCTGCCTCCGAGGAGACACTGCTAAGCAGATCAAGCCAGGATGTAGTTTAAGACACGGAGAAAGGGAGCCAAGGGTAAATCATGAGTGAAACAAATCTGACTCATTTTGTTACAAAGCATCATCGATGGTAGGACTGCCTTTTCTTCACCTGCGAATGATTTGGGAGAGTAGTGAGAAGTCTTCCAATAATTTATAACTTCAAAATAATACCAAAAAAAAAGAGAAAAATAATTCTTCTTAGATTTTTTTTTAAAGAAAGCTTATTTTGAGTTAGGTGCATAAAGCCATGGTGCAGTGTGTTATCCCTTGTGTCTGCTCCCACGGGTGAGTGGGCGTTCCAGCCTTCATCCACCAGTTGCTCCCTGCAAGAAGAACCCATGATCCAACCATTTTCCTTGGCCAAGGGCCTGCAGCCTCCCACTAGGGCTTGGTGCCATGTCCTGGGTGCCAGCTCTGCCAGCACAGCTCTCCAGGGGTGGCAGTGGGTCAGGATCTGCTGCTCAGCTGTCTCGGAGGCTGAGGCTGCCCATGTCCCTCTGGGCAGCTTGGGGAAAGGCTGCTCAGGCTGTTCCCTTACCGTGGAGCTGGAGAGCAACCTCGCTTGGTCCAGTGGAAAGAGCAGTCAGGAAAGGTTATATAACCCCAATCAGCTGCCAGAGGGGTGTGTGCACCAGCAGCAAGGGTAGTGCCACTCTGAGTGTGGCTGGGCAGGAGCCCTGCCTGTGGGACCCTGCCTGCCCCAGGACTGCAGCCCCTCTCCCCATTTTCCCCCTTCCACGCACTCCTGGTTCTCCTGGCCCTGTCAGAGCCTGGTGGTTTTGTTGTTCAAAATGCACTCGGGTAGCTCTGTTCTGGGCTGAAACTGCTGCACAGCAATTTCTTTTTTCTATCTCTGGCAGAGCCCTTGAGCTTTGCTCTCTTCCTCTTCCACCCTCCTCTCCTCCTGCTGAGCTTCTCCCTGGCCCAGTCTCCTTCCCTGGTGTCCCCTTCTGCTCCCTGTTCCTATTTAAGCCCCATTTTTTCTGTCCTGTCTCTCCTTCAGTGCTCCTACCCAGAAGACAGACCACAAAACAGAAGCTCTGCTATTCATCTAACAGATCCTAAACCACTTTCTCAGTGTGATAAATGTGATCTGCTAATCCTGTGGAGAGGATCCCCTAGGATGCAACCCCCTGCTGGGATCTGTGGCAATCCCATGGCAACAACCACAGGGTGAAACGTACAAGGGGAGGTTGCAGCTACCTTGCCCTGAGCATGGGCACCACAATCAGCTGCCCTTAGGAATTCAGACCTGCACAAGGCCCACCAAACAGACTTGTGTCTTTCCAGTGCCCCACCAGGTCTCTTGGCAGCAGGGAACGTGCTTTAATTCTGTGAGTTTTACAAAGGCTGACTCAAATCCCAGGGATTTCAGGCAGTGCTGACACCCAGAGCGGGGTGGTGTGAGCACAGCACTGGGTGAGGTGCTGGGGACAGATGGGTGGGCACATCAACCTAGCATTTATTATTCCATTAAGAAAAAAGGAAAAAAAATAATCATTCCTAATTAGGAAAGAAACCCCCAGATAGACTTTTTAAAAGAAAACGCCTAAAAATACCATTTTTGCTTTGATTTGAAAATTATTTTTTGCTCTTTAGATTGTAAGATAAAACAGATTTGAATTGATAATCCATTTCACAGCAAAAACACATCCCTTTTCATCTTGAAAATGCTGAAATGAGTTGTTACGAAATTTTTAACGTTTACCCCCTTTCTTAAAAATCAAAATTTTTAATTTAGATGATTTTTTTCCTGATGGAAACTCTTGATTACATTTTTACCCAACAGCTCTAATTAGAATTAACAATCACAGCTGATTCTTGGCAGGGTGATAAACAGCTGGACTGTGCAGCCCTCTCCACTCTGGGACTTCCAAACAAGCCCCAGCCCTGGCAGTTTAGCCTTCTGCAACATTTTAGACTTGTCTAGTCACTGGAATTTATTTTTCTTTCTTTTTCCTCCCACTCTTTCTCCTCTGAGGGTTACTTTTTACCACTGCAGCATCTCTAACAGTCAGGGAACTTCACAGTGAGTTGAGATCGCATTGATTTCTCGAGGAAGAAGCCGCATACTAATTTTTCCTATTTTTCTCCCTTGAGGAACGCAGGTAACAGCTTCAGGAAGGGAGCTGGGTTTGTGGATATTATGTTCACCCGCTGGCTGACAGGGAAGTCTGAGGTCTGTGGGACCATCATGGGACATGAGCAGACTTTGGCTGGTCTGGGGCAATGCTGGTGTTGCTGGGAAAGCACGTGGGATTAAAGCAGAACAGCTTAAGAGTGAGAGAAGCATCAGGTGAGGATCAGGGGATGGATTAGCCCATGCTATGCTGCCAGAGCTTCCCTCTGCCTCCAGGATGATCCTTACACCCCTCAGCTCTTCAGAGCAAGGGGAGGAACACCACAGCAGTGTGAATGGAGAGGAAAGGGCTGTAGTGGAGGGGAAGGGAGGATGTCAGAGTCTGCTCTTAAACCCCCAAACCCTCTGTTCCAGACACCCAGGCAGGTTTGTCCAGCCTTTGCAGGCAACCTCCAGAGAGCTGAGAGGCACTGGGGAATCCTCCTTCATGAAACCAGTGTCTCCAGTGCCACTGTGACTCCTGGGCTGCTGTGTCCAGTGCTTTTCATTGCTCATCCCTGTGCTGGCTCCACACTGTTAAGGGCTGATCTTCTCTCCCTGGAAATAAGCCCATGGCTTCAGCTGTCCCACCTTGCCCCTCCCACTCCCCTGCCAAACAGTTATTACCTTCTTGGACAAACCTGAGATAGTATTAAATGAGAGGGAGGTTTTCATACCCAAAATGTCCCTGTGATTAATGGATTAAGAGATTCTGTGCAAATTAAAGCCTTTCTTCATACTTCACACATCCAGCACTTCAGCTGTTGCTCTTTCCCTTCTAGTCTTTTACAGAAGTCCCTGTAGACATTGCTTGCCCCATCCCTTTTGGTGCAGTTTTCTCCCCACAGTGACCCAGGGATATAGCTGGCACTCATTTTCCCCAAAGCCTTCACCCCACTGAGTCCTGGGCAGACCCTGTTGCTCCTGAACCAGCACTGTGGAGAGGAGGGTGCTGTGAGCACAGTTTGTTTATGCACAAAACCAACCCAGGAGAGGGGCTGTAAATGCCTCTTTATTTCCATATTTATCATTGCAGCTCAGATGGATGAGGAACCCAATGGAAAGTTTAGATGAAACAGAAGAAATGAAAAAGTGTTGGCAAGCGGCAGCTCAGCTGAGACTGGCAGCCTCAAGGGCTTCCAGAAGGAAAAAAGCTTTCAATTACTGCACTGCTGCTCCATAACATCCCAATTCCTGCCACTCCAGGAGGGGTGGGGCCGCTGGGGAGCCCTGCCCTCCTCTGATCTCACCCCAGGGAGATGGACGTTTGGTCTTATTGATGTTTTACAGGGCTGATTTCTTTCCGGAGCACCAGCAGAGTGTGGGTGTGGAGGCTCCGTAAAGATCTCCAGGTGATGGGCACTGTGGTCAGCCATACCGTGGTGGAAAGGAGCCACAAAGGCTTTGCTGGACACCTTTGGAACATCCAGTGCTGGGCGTTGGTGATGGATGATGATTTAAAGCCCGTTTGTGCTGGGAATAATGGCTCATAACCATGCCCTCTCCTTTAGTGCTGTGACACTGCTGAGCTTGGTGGTCTTGTGTTTCTGCCTTAGGGGAGTGTAGTGGTGCGGGTGCACGGTGAGTTGCCATGACCTTCCCGAAAGCGTCTCCTGAAGAAGCTGCTCGGGCAGGCACACAGACAGTCACTCAGTCCATCTGTTGCTCTAATTAGGAACGGCAGTAGAAATGACACAAGACTCTCCAGCTCGTTAGCAAGTGAGAGCGATCTTTACTCTTCGAAATCTTCTTTTATAGACAGTTCTGAGAGAATAAAGTTTCATTTGGTGGCAAACCAACACATCACCATCATTGGACAGTTTACAACACCCCTCAATCGTTTCTTGCAAGTAAACAACAGGGAGACAAACAACGCCTGCAAAGGTTGTTTTAGTTTCTCCAAGGACTGTTTGAATTCCTCCTCACAATTTCTCAGGCCATGATATCTCACGCCAGTATGAGAAAATTATGTGACTTAGTTTCACACAGACACTGCGCTGCTGTCTGATTTCTCACATTCAGCATCCGCAGTCCATGCACACATACACAGCTCAGCGAATGAAAGGCAGCAAGGGTCTTCTGTATAGAGTTCTGACGGGGTTTATTAGTCCACGTGCCAAAGGGGTCCAGGGACAAAAGACAAAGATCAATGGAGGGTCCAGGGTTAAGTACAAGGGCAAGCTGGGGCACCATAGAGCATCAGGGGCCAGTGATCAGAGGGCACAGGGGCGGTGTGCAGGCAGGGCAAGGGCAATAACCAATAGGGAATATGAGGGTGGGCAAGCAAGGACAGAAAAACCAGTAGGGAGACAGGGAAAGGAGAACCCTCTAGAAGCAGGACATATATGGACAACAGAGGTGGGCAAGGCCAACAAACCAATGGGAAAAGCGGAACTGGGGTAAATTAACATGGTGCTGCAGAGCACCATGGAGGAAGTCTTTTTTCTCGCCCTAAGTCCTGAGGCATTCTTGAGGCCTATGGTACATTTTTCTAGGGCATTGTACAGGAAGTTTTCCTGATAGGTTCAAGGGCTTTCACACTAATTGTCTCTGCCCTTGCTCCTGAGCCCATGTGTCCTGTGATGTGGAGCTGCTTCAAATACAGCGAAGAGGAGGTAGCAGCCAGGATGTAACTCCTGGGGGAGGCAGCCAGAGAGTCAGGGATGGGCTGTACGTGGGCTTTCCAATGATCTGGAACCTTCAGCCCTGAGAGGGACTGACTGCCCCCAGGCCAAGAGAGTCTGACTCTGCTGAGAGGTAACCAGGACTGTGTGTCTGTGACCAGGGTCTGTTCCATGGGGACGAGGCAGGGGATTGAACTGTTTCTTTGCTGCCTGGATGGCCCTCTGTGCTGGTGACTTTATTTTTCACCCAAGTACCTGCTTGGGCACCCACAAAGGCCCCTGCCCAGGTCATTTGGCATGATGGCTTCTAGAAAGCGTCCCTGTGGTCACTGTCCCTGCCTGGTCACAGCTGAGCTGGTGGCACTGAAAACTTGAGTGTCCCTTCACACCCCTCCTGTACCTGCAGGTCCCTGTAATCTCACTCCGGGCTTTATTCTCCTGCCTGCTTTCACCTCATTTGTGCCCGGCTCCGGAGGAGAGCTCTGGGAAGCGATCACTGTGTAGCCTTCGCTGATTCAATCCAAAGCCGGTGTGAGGCGGGAGCGAGCAAGGGCAGCCCGGGGGATCCTGCGTACGGCAAAGCACCGGGCGGTGCCGAACGGCGCCATTAATAACCGGCACTGAAATGCTGCAGCCACCAGGCACAGCCCGTCCTCTGTCCCGCAGCTGAAGCTCCCACAAGGACAGAACTATCCTGGGGATACGGCCCAGAGGGAGAGGAACCATCAGGGGCTGTCACCCAGTGGGGTGCTGACCCCGAGCTGTGCCACTGCTGCATGGACAGCAGCTCACCCGTGAACCTTGTGTTGCACCCCCACTGGCAGAGCTCTTCCTACTGCAGGGATGGCCCCTGGGCTCATTGCATCCCACTTAGGACTCCAGAGCCTCCGAGGGACTGGTGGCAAAAGCCCTTGGATGAGTCTCTTTTGCTGGCAGTGAATGAAATAGGATTTGTGCTGGTGATGATAAGAGGCTGTAAGTTGGACCCATCTGATCCTCACGGCAATTTGCAGAGGCTGCTGCTGACATGGCAGAACAAGTCCTGCAATAGCCTTCATGTCCCAGCACACAAAATGGGTGAGAAAAAACATTTTTAAAAATGACTGGGGAAACTCTGCAGCTGTGATGCCATCCTATCTCAAGCCCAGGGTTCCCCTCCGGCCTCTCTGGAGTCACATGTACTGCCAAAATGCTCTCCTCTGAACTCAGGCTGGGTCATGACTCACGTCTTGGGCTGTAAAAATGCATTTCATTGTGTCAGCATGAAAAGTGGCTGTGGGCAGCTGTCTGGCAGCAGTGAGGCTGGCCGGGGCAGGCTGTTCAACAATTACACCCGCTGGAGCCCAAATTCCATCTCATATTTTGCTACAGCACACAAAAAAGGTTGAGGGGAAGGAAAGGCTGAAGGGGAAAACTGTTTAACTTAAAAAGCCTGGTAGGACTCTATCCAGTGGCTTGTCTGGGCACAAATCCATCTATTTTGGTGCAAGTGTGGAGTGCAAAGCCTGGACCTGCCACCTGGAAATGCGACCTCATAAGTCTCCTGCAGCCTGTAGGGTTTGCTTCGTATCCAGGAGAGTCATCCTGCCAGAGGGAAAAGGGCAGCTGAACCCTCTGGATGTCTCTGCCTTGCTGTGTTAAACAGCATCCATGGCTTTTCTCTGGGTCTTTCCCCAACCAAAACTACTTGCAGGTACTTGTAGTATGAAAAATTCACTAAAAACTGAGACTTACCTGTTAAGGGGCAGCACTGTGAGGCTTCACAGCAATGGCACCTTGTGACTTAATTTTGCTTTAGGCTTTAAATGTCCAATTACATCTCTGGTTGTGTTTAGCACCAGTCAAGGTAATTTCATTTGTGACCAAATTTGGGACACATTGCCACAACTGAGCTACTGGAGAAGCCTAACAGCGTTGAGGAGAGGAGCCTGGTGGCTTCTGGATGAGCATGTGGCAGACCTGGGCACAAACCCACACACCTCTTCCTGAAGAAAATCTGAATTCCTTAAAGGAAGAGGTTTAACCAGGAGGGATCAATTCCATGAAGAAAATCTGAATCCCTTAAAGGAAGGGGTTGAACCAGGAGGGATCAATTCCATGAAGAAAATCTGAATCCCTTAAAGGAAGGGGTTGAACCAGGAGGGATCAATTCCATGGAGTGCAGTTGCCCTGTTGCTGCTGTGGTTCAGGACAGTGATGCTGTGGGACCGGGACTCTGAGCTCGTTAATGCCCTGGGCACTAATGAAGCCCAGGAGCAGCTGCAAACAGAGCCAGCTGAAGGATTCCTGCTGCCTCCCACCAATGCTGCCCACGATTCATCAATTACCTATCTGCTTAGTCCTTTTCTTCATCCTTTTACAATCTAAATAGCACATTTTATAGTTGCTGCTAAGTGATGTGATCAACATCAATTACCTACTAAAAGAGAATCAAGTCTTGATTTAAAATTAAGTGCTGCATTTTCCCATGTTCTTTATATGTAGCCAACAGAATAATTGCAGTGACATAAAAACTAATTACACAACTCCACAATTAGGCCTCCCTCCTAGTGCTGTGATTGTCTTTAAAGTATACTGATGAAAAATTACTCCCAGTCCCAAATTACTCTCTCACACCCATCTTCTCTAATACCTTTGGGAAAAAGCCCTCCACCTCATCAGACCAAACAGAGGAACTCAAGATGCAGAAGGTAATACATGCAAAGTACATTTTCTTATCGTATTGATGTGGGAGTGGTTTCAGATGTGGGATTCAGCTGGGACTGCCCAGGGATGCAGCAGAGCTCTTCTCTGGATGGACTGAGCATCTCAGTGAGGCTTCCCAAACTGCCTGGTGGCTGGTGTGCCAGCACCCTGAGACAAGCAGGGAGAAAATCCTCTTCCCAGTGCCCCAGCTGACATTTGGCTCCTGGGCTGCAAGCAGAGAGACCAGTCCCACCTGGGTGCCAGCCTTGGGCTTGGTGTGTGGAGCCCAAAAGGAGAAGGAAGAGGCTGGAGTACAGCAGTGCTCTCACCCATCCAAAGGCCAGGAGTTACACTGAGGCAGCAATCACGTAGCTGCCTGAGAAACCATAAACCCCAACAAAAATCATAAACATCAATAAAGCTCTGGTGCACTCCTGACAGGCTTTGAGGGATCTGATTCCAGATTATGTTTTTGAGATGTTTACAACCAACCTGGAAAGACTGAAAATATTCAATTACTGGCAAGGAAAACTGAGATTTGCTTACAGTCAGTGTCTTGCCTCCAGGATCTCTGTGAGTGCCAGCAGTGAAACACAGCACAGGTGAGCAGAGCCATGGGGACAGTGGCCCAGGGACAGGTCCCCCTGATGTCGCTGAGCATCTTTCACTGGATAATTAAACATTGCAGGTTTAATTTTGGGGCTGGCAGGTTAGTTTTGGCTGCTGTGCAGTGGATCCCATGGCCTGTTCCTCAGCCACAGCCCAGCCCTTGCCAGGGAGGGTTGCACCGCTTGTGGCTGTTGATTTTCCATCATTTCTGCAATGCCATCACTCAGTCACAGTCGGGAGAGGGGTGGGAAATGCTTTGGCATGAGTTTAATCAGCAGAGTGCTTTGAGTGAACGAGGTGAGGGGACCAGTGAGCTTCCTGTGCCTTCTCTGACTTTCTCACCTCTTTTCAGCATCAGCCAGGGGTGCCAAGGCTGAGAATTTACACCTTTGTATTCACCTGAAACCTCACTACCTTCCTCAAAACCTGTGAAAAACAGACGGGGTGGTGAAGTAGCCTGTGGCAGGGACGGTATGACATGTAAGGCCAACATCTCCTGATCACTGTGAATATTCCCTCCTGATCCCCAGCAACCATCCCAGATATCCCCACGTTGTCACCAGCCCAGAGCACTGAATACCACCTCCAGGCCCTCCTTGGGCATCTGCTGGGCTGGGGACTCCAACACCTCCCTGGGCAGCCGCTGCCAAGGCCTGACCACCCTTTCCATGGAGAAATTCCTCCAGAAGTCCAACCTAACACAATGCAGAGAGGTGCTCCCAGCCAGGCAGTCCCGTCAGTCCCTTCCTGAGGGCCAGATCCTCCAGGACGGGGCTACTGCCCGCTGCTCGGGACAGGCCGTTCCCACACACAGGGAGGCTCCTGCCCGCCCAGCGCAGCCCCGGCTGCCGGGGCGAGACCTGGGACACAGCTCAGCCCGGCCCGGGATAAGGGACACGGCTCAGCCCAGCGAACCCAGCCGCGGACACGGCTCAGATGGGCCCGGGACACGGCTCAGACTCAGCTCAGGGAACGCAGCCCGGGACAGGGCTCAGGCTCAGCCCAGGGAACGCAGCCGGGAACACAGCAGGACCGCGGCATTGCCGCCGCCGCCGCCTCACGGGTGACGGGCGGGGCCGGGGGCGGGGCCAAGGCCAGGGGCGGGGCCAAGGGCGGTGGTACCGGGCCGGGCCGGGTCAGGGGGTGCGGCCAAGGTTGGGGGCCGTGCTGACTGAGTGGGGCGGGGCCAAGGGCAGGAGCTGGGCCAAGGGCGGCGCTGATTGGCTGCAGCTGGGCCGGGGGCGGGGCGACTGGGGCCGGGCGGAGCGTGCGCAGTGCGGAGCGGTGAGTCGCGGTGGGGGGGCTGCGGTGGGAGGTGTTGCTGGCGCCCCTTGAGGGCCGGGCCGTAACTCTGGGTCGGGACTCCGGTACCGCGACGCAGGCTCGGTCCTGGTCCCGTGGGCACCCGTCGCTGCCTCTCTGCGCTGTCTTCGCGCGAGCGGAGCCGGCGGTGAGGCCTTGCCGGGGTGGGGGCTGCCCGCCGCCCCGGTTCCCATCAGAGCGGCCGTGGCCGGGCCGTTCGGGACGACGCGTGTGCGGCCCCGGGGGCTCGGGCAGGGCTAGCAGGACAGGCCGCTGCTGCGGCTGCAGTGTTGCTGCAGGGACCTCAAACGCGCGCCTGTGATGGGCATTTAGCACACCGTGGGGACAGGACAGGGATCCTTACGCTAAGGGGTTTTAAATATAAACATTTACACGTAAGTTTCCCCCAATGGGCACAGTTTGGATCGTGCCTGGGGCACGAGGCTGGGCTGGGTGACCTCCGGCCTACTGTGTGCCCAGGGTGCTGTGGAATAAAAACGTGCTGGAACCACTGGAGTAGCTCTGGGATATTAAAATGGTTGTTCCTTGAGGGTCTGCGCTCTGTAACACGAGATCTGAATTTTAAAACGGTTTTAATTGTTTTGGTACAAGCCTGCATATGGCGCACTGGCTGGAGAACTGGTAAAACGATGCTTTGCACAAGGCTAGGAAGGGAACGCTGAGCAAATGGGATTTTGTATGTAAACGCTGTTTGGCATGTTGCCTTAAAATGTTTAAGTTTAGTGGTAGACTAACACTTGAGTTAGGAGTGATCTTTGACAGAGCTCTGACACCGCCCACCTTCGGGAGAGTGGGTTTACACCAAGTTCTGTAGACACAATTTCTTAAGGCCAAGTTAGTTATTCTGCAGTGTTTTTCTGCTACAAGTAACCCAGTCCAAGTGCGGCGCAGCGGCAGAGCTGCCTGCGCCGGTGCTGCTCAGTTTGCCTGCCAAAGGACGATAATCTGTAGAGGCATTTCCGTGGTGGAGCTGTCTGTGGAAGAGGCTGCTCTGTGCACAGCCCGGCAGGAACCTTTTAAGTGCAGATAAGTCTCCAGAGGATGTTAGAAGACGATGACACACCCTGTCATTTACCAAACGGGCTGCCACAGTGTTCCTGCTCCCTCTGATCGTTTGAATTCATTTGTTCTCTGGGAATACCATTGTTAAGGGATGGACTTCTAATCTTTCTTTTCTTTCCCCCAACCCTGCCTTAAAGTGACCCAGTCTGGTCCACTTTGTTTTTCAGCAGCCTCTAGGGCCTTTCTATGGTGGAAGTATTAAAAATCCTGTCCCAGAAACTTCAGTGTAGGAATCCAGCTACCAGAGGTGAGAGCACAGTGTTGCGAGTTCCTGGAGGCTGCTGTCTGCGTGACCATGTATTTACTAAATTTGGAGGGATGTGAATACGATTCTTTGAGAGAAATCAGCAGGAAACAATTCCTGGTGAACTGTCAGAACAGCCTCTGAACCCACAGTGTTGTCCCTGTGTCCTGAAGCAGCATAAGAGCAGGGCTGGTGCTACCTACCACCTTCTTCATTTTTACAGTGGAGAATTCCTTTAGCCTGAGCAATAAAACACCTGGAAAACTTCAGCACCCCCAAACCTGTTTCTGCTTCTGCTTGGGTTGCACAGGTGGGGTTGAAAGCGCAGCAGCCATACCTTGAGAATTCGTGAGGCAGTGGATTATTGGCATAAATTTAGGGATAATAGTCAGCCTTTCTGTGTGCTAATCCTCTGTGCTACTGAATCTCTCTGTGGCTTTTAGAACCCACCTCAGCTCTTACACTCAGCATTCTCCTCTGAGAAATAACGCTCGACTCGGGCTCGTGAGGGAGGTGAATCAGCTTTAATTAAGATTTGTCGAGGGCTTTGTTGGTAAGTTCTCAATAGCTGCTTGCTATTTTTTATGAACACGCAGATATTCTTAGCACCTGAAGTGGGAAGTGACACAACGCTGGGGATCTCTGGGAAGCAGCCCTGCAAAGGGAGACGGCGCCTGCTTACCGAGCCTTTGTCAAATCCATTCTGGCTGTGGTTCATGAGGCAGCTCAGCAAAACCCCAAATCCCTCGGAGTCTTTGGGAAATCTGAAATGTTCCTGAGAGCTAAGCCCTGCTTTTGTGTGAGATTTGTAGCTTTTGCCCCCTTGCTGGATTTCCCCCAAACTGCTGGTTGGCTTTGGTGCAGCTGTGTTCTGGTGGCACCAGCTGTTGTTGCCTGCTTTGTGACACCTTGTGGCAATGACTTCAATGGCTTTCAACAGCTGTCCCTGCAGAGTAAAGTGTCTGGGATAGGCAGGGCTGGGTGATGGCCCTTGTGGGCTTCAGGCAGTCGCAGAGGTCAGTGGGGCTGTGTGGGGTGGGAGGGGAGGAGGAGAGCTGGGAAGGCATGCCCTTCCTCGGGGCAGTATCCCATTCCCTGGTGGCTTCTCTGCTGCAGCAGCGAGGTGGCAAATGCAGCTGGATGAGCTTTCTTTGTGAGGGATGACAAAGGCATGAACAGAAATGGTCACGGTGGTGCTGAGTCTGTGGTGTGTGTGGGTGCCCCTCAGCAGGATGAGGAGCTCTGTTGTATTTTGGGGAAGAGAAAGCTGTTCATTTGGCTTTGCCACCGCTGTAGGAGTAGCCAGATGGAGGATGCTAAAATGAAATATAGCTGGAACAGCCTCCTTGCCTGTGGCCCTGTCCTGAGCCAGGTGAGAGATACTTGTCTCCAGGCTGGACAGTGGTGGATGGTAGTGCAGATCTGGACAGGGCCCAGTTCCCCCTGGGCCTTGGTGGAATCCCAGAGAGCCTGACAGCTCACCTAACTTGCCCTTGCAGCACACTGAGCAGCCACTTTGTCTCTTGCCTTCACAGAACGGAGATCCCCTGGCTGGTTGTCCTTGTAAGTAAACCCTGTCAAAATCTGAGAGCTGGTACTGGCCCTGGAGGGAGCAGGGATGGAGAAACCCCCCCACAGCTGGTATGGGACAGCATGTTTTGTGCTGCTGATGGCTCTGCTGGTTGCCCAGACCCTCTGGTTTGTCTGTGACTCAGAGGTGATACCCAGCACGGAGCCCAGAACTGAGTGTTTTATGTTCCTGGATCACAGAGGGATGTTCTTTGGAGTCGTGGTGTCACAGTGCTGGCGCATTTAGTCTGGTCCCCAGTTTTCCCCAGGTTCCCTCTGTCTGGAGAACTTTCCCCTGGACTCTGTTTGTGTGCTTGATCTCTGTTTGTGCTGTTTCCAAAGGTGCTTCTTTGCATTGTTTTCCTTGCTTTTCTTTCTATTGATTTGTGGGTGTTTTGGGAACTTTTCTTCAGTTTATCAATTCTGATCATGATCTCCAGAGTGCTTCCAGCTCTTAACTCCTGGGCATCCTTTCAGGTTTTATGAAAGTGCTTTCTGTTTCATTGTTCAAACCATTAATGGAAAGGATGAACAGAAGCAGACCTGGGCTGAGCTCCCAGTGCCCATACACAAGGATTTCTCCTGTGGTGACAGGGAATTGCTGATAGCTACCCCTCAAGTGTGTGGGGTTGATTTGCTTTGATTGGTCTTTTTTTTCTTAGCTAGTAATGAGCACTGGGCCTCATTAAGGTGAGCTCGCCCAGACCCAGCTCCTTTGGCTTTTGAAAGCATCAGATGGATAGAGTGCAAAGCCTGCTTTGTGCTGGTCAGAGCTGTGATGGGCAGGTCTCTGTAGTGGGGATTGTGCTCTCCTTCTCAAGGCTTAGGTGATTTTTAAGAGCTTTCATGAACTTCGTTTACCTGGGGCTTCTTGCTGACACTTGCTGGGACTGGCACAGCTCCGAGGCAATCCTCAGCCCTGCTTCCCACTCAGAGCTGCCTCAGTGGGCTGTGCATGGGGGAAGTTGTGTCCAGTATCTCCTGCTCCCCTTTGTTTCTCCATAGCTGTCTCCTCAGTGAGAGTTGGGTTTGTCTGTCTCTGACTAAGGTAGCAAAAATACATTTTTCTCCTCAAGCAATTCCAAATTCCTTATGTGGTTGCTCTTCTCTGGAAAAGATAGAACTACTTGCTCTGAAGAAATTAATGATACTCATTTTTACTCCTGAATCGTGTGTCAGGGTGGGAATGGTTGCAGGATACCTTATTGCACCAGGGCTCTGTGGTCACCTCAGTGCCAGCTGCTTAAGGAAGAGGAGTTCCTTGAGCTGAAATAGATTTCACTGGAGCAAACATCACTGCCCAAGCAGGACCAGCTGTACCCTGCCCGAGTTCTGTGAGTACTGAGCTGCTGGGCTCAGCTGCCTCAAGTTTAAGAATTGGTCCTTTTCTGAAGTGCTCTTCCACTTGCTATTCCATCTTTCTTTGCACATGGATGTAACTGTGTGGTGAAATTTGGGCCCCACCGAATTTTAGGACAACATAGGATTCCTCTATGCTGTTCATGTCTTCCTCCTCTCCAGGCTGGTAACTTTTGGTACCCAGCTGTTCCCTCCAGCTGTGCTTCAGGGACACCATCAACAGGATGGAGACACTGTGACCTCTTTGTTCTCCTGTATCAGTCCATGGCTGATGGTAGAGTCATAGAATCATGGAATATTCTGAGTTGGAAGGCATCCACAAGTATCATTGAGTCCAACTTCGTGGGTGCCCTGACCTGCCCTGAATTTCAGTTCCAGGGGAGAAAATTCAGGCTTCCTAAAACATTCCTATGTCTTCTGTTGGATTCTTCCTTACTTTTCTCCAGGGGGCTGTGTGCTGTAGTTAAATATGGATGGAAAGGTTGTGTTCCACTCTGGATTACAGCTGAATCTCAGTGGTGGATAAATTGCATCCCAAGTCTAGTTAGCAAAGCCCTTTGGGCTTCATGGGCTGCAGGAAGCTGTATTTTATTCTAGATGTGTGTTTGCTGATAATTCCATAGGATTTGCAGACAGCAGGTTGTAAGAGCCCTGATTATACTGGTTCCCTGTGCAGTCAGACTCTGCCCAAATAATTCAAGTGCCTGCTGCAGAGAGAGGGAAGGGAAGATGGAAGGATGATTTAGAAATCTCCAGAGTAGATGGGAAGAAGGTGCATATGTTGATCTGAAGGAGCTACCAGGCCACATATATGCCTTTAAACACCTGAATAAAAATCAGGATTTTTTTAATGGTTGCCTAGTTTAAGCCCAAATAATTCCTTTAATGAGAGGTTTTAAAGGTTTAACTTAATTTTAGAATTTTTATTTCAACCATACTTCCATAAAATTAACTTTTTGAATGCAGAATGCTTTAATGTCTTCCATGTTGGTGCTCATTTGCAAGAAATCTCTGCACAGTTATTTCTTATGTACCAGTTAAATCTATCAGCCAACAGATGTCAAGTGTAGCAAAAATGCTATAATAATATTATGGTCTAATAATAGTTCTAATGATTCTAATTACCTGGTGCAGCTTTAGAGAGAGGCAGATTCAGAAATGAGTGCAAAGGAGGTGTTTAACCTTGAACTGCAGAGCAGGGCATTTCCAGAGGTGCCTGTGCTGTGCTCCCTCCTACCTATTGGATGTCCCATTCCGTTTATTTCCTCCAGCTAACTGGGAGCAGCACTCTGGTGTGTTTTAAAGGTTCAGACCTCATTTTGGCTGTGTTCAGAAGAGTGCTGGCGAGCTGAGGATGAGCGTGTTTCCTGCAATACCTGGGAGTGTGAAGCCTGCTCATTGTTAACCTCTGTGTGCCCTGCTCTTGGCATGTTGCCCCTGATTGTGGCACTCATGCATCACTCCCACCTCGGGAAAGCTGTGGAGCCTCAGCAATCTCCATCCTCTATGCAGGCTGCTTTTGCTGCTTTTAAGGGCCAGGGGAGGCTTTGCCATAGCCTGGGAAGCACAAAGCCAGAATCTCCTGATGGGAGAGCGTTTGGGGGTGTGCAGGTGGGTGGCTGTGAGGTGTTGATCTGTATAGAGGCTTTGGTGTGGGGGTAGGAGAGCGCTGGGCTGGTGCCTGAGTGCTGTGCTTGCCTTGCCTTCCACAGTCTGGCCCCCCAGAGCCTTGTCAGTCTCCTTCCCCAACTGCTCCATGTGCCAGCTCTGTTACATCACTCCCTATGCCCTTTTACCACCATATTTTTTCCTTTAGGAAGGAGCCTGGGCTGCATTTGCTGTATTTCTGTGTTTTTTGCCTGATGTTGCTGAGTGCTGTTAGTGCCTTGGGGTGCTCGTTGTTGCTGCGGTGTAATGGATCCCCTCGTGCCACAGCTGCTCATTTTAATCCTGTGACATGCAGGGCTGAGGAGTCCCTGGTTCACAGAGCAGCAGCTCTGTTTCTGTGTGGGCTGGAAGTTGACAGCTTTCAATGATTATATGCTGAACCTTCTTCCTATAAATAATTGATTCATGGGCTGATGAGAACTACAGGAACTTGTCTCTCAGTTGCTGCTCCCTGGCATGGACAGCAGCTGGAAATCTACTGTTTTCCTATAAAATGGATCCAGAGGTGCCCTTGCAAGGTTTTCTTTTTTTCCAGCCTGTTTGTAGGCTGACATGCTCTGCTTCTCGGGAAAGCCCTGCTGCCAACACCTGCAGCACACCTTGTCCCAGGGCTCACGCTGATGAGAGCTGTGCCACTTTCAGCCTTTCCTGTGGGGAGGTTCAGGCTTCCCCTTGGGGAGGTTTGCCTTCTTGCTGGAGTCGGTGTGTGTGTGTTGGTGTGTCACCATGGAGATGAGGCCATAGGAGCTGCAGGGTGCAGCCTTTTCCAGGCTCACGTGAAGAAGGGTGCAGTAACAGGCTCCTCTTATTTACGGAAAAGGATTTCTTAGAGTCAGTAAATCATCAAGGAACACTTGGCATCAGCCCAGGTGCTGTTAAGGAGTAGATCTCTCGAAGCCAGAACTGTGAGGCCATGCAGTATTCACTTGCTTTTCTGTGTTCCACATTGGGCGTTGCCGCTGTGCCCAGCGCTGACTCACTGACCCGCTTGTGCTTTTACTTACCCCGAGATAACAAAGCTCCTGTTGCTTTTCTCCTCCCTGTGGATGTATTTCTCATCCTGCCACAACAGCACCTTCCTGCATCCCTTTCCTTGGCCACGGAGTGTCCAGGCTTTCAGTGCTTCGAGTGGTTACGAGGCTTCACTTCCCAGGCTGCTGCTGCTTTGGCTGGATTTGCAAAGGATGTGGAGGGTGTGTGGCTGCAGTGAGCTCTCCCCATGCAGAATCACCTCTCTGGGTTGAGAGGTTGTGCCAGCACACCTCAAAACCTTGTCTGGTTCCTGACATTCTTGGGGGGGTGGGGACACTGCCCTTTCCACGTGCCTGGTGCTGGCACACTCTTTCCTTATCTAGTTTCTGGTGCACAGAACTCTCCCAACAAGGTCTGGAAGAGCCCTGTGGCACCTCTCTGCTTCATTGCCTCCACGTCTCATTTCAGACTTCATCTGTAAACATCTCTTTGCCCTTGCTATAAACACTGTCTCTTAATTTCTCTCTGCAGGAGTATTATTTAATTTGTAACCGTTTTAGGACATTATTTGAAAAATCCGATATGAAGCTGTATTTCATTCACTGTAATGATCCTCTAATGCAGGCATATTTCAAAGGCAGGCGATGCAGTACTGTGGGGTTTAATTAAATTTTGTTTTTGAAGTAAGCATCAATAGACAGACAATAACAAATGGTGGACAATGTGCATACAGAACAAAGTCTCTTCATTTGCCTTTTCAAGACTGTGGAAGTGAAAATGTATAGCCCTTAAAATGGACTTGGCTTGCTCACAACTGCTGCTTTAGTGTAGTTAACTCACTTCAGGAGGATTTTCTTCTTCTTACTCTGCCTTAATTAATTTTCTTGCTCTCTTCCTGCCCACAAAATAAACTGTTACACTGTGGAAAATTTCCAGCAGGAGCCGTGGGTGATCTAAGTGCTTCTGCAAGTTCTGGAC